>VKHI01000336.1:4227-33086 GCA_015145745.1 Poterioochromonas sp. DS
CCAGGTTTCCAAAGAATTCCTAAGGGACCCTTAGGAGAGGCCATTGAATTTAATAAATCCTACCTTCCAGATGCGGTGAGTCCGAGAGTGCCAGAGTTTATTGAGAAAGTGGTCGTGTACGAGGCGCATAACCTGCCTTACAATGACGATGAGGCAGTGGCTAAAACTGACGACAAAGTGCTTGCAGATGGGATCGAGCGAGGAAGTGCGGATTGGGGAGATGCTTGGGGTAAGTATTGGAACGAGTTCTGGTCGAGTAAGGCGGATAGTCCTTGGGCGAAGTACAGAATCTGGGTGACAGACGACAAGTGGACCTCTCATCTACAACTCGAACAATCCTTCGACACTCCCGCCTATAGCGATGACGGACCATTTATAACTGAAGAACGACTGATTGACCCAGAGAGAGGTCATTAGCCTCCCGCAGTTTCGGTGCCTTTACTACCATATGCTAGTCGAAGGCATCTTATTTGGTTCGTTTTATTTCTTTTAATCTGATTTTAGTTTGATAGGAATGATATGATAGTTTTTAGCGTTTTATATTGAGTATTTAATGAAAGGAATACGATCACATTGTAAAGATTACGGTTTTCTAGATCCTTCATAATCTTGGAGTGGTTAATTGTTGCAAGTTTGAGGTTACCTCCTTTCCTGATTTCCGCAGGGCGAAAGATAGGAAAGCAGATCTCAGTCTTGTTGAATCATACTTTCAGTTCAGAAAATTTGCCAACAGCTATCTTCGAAGATTTGATATTCTTCAAACTACGACATCTTCAACTTCGTCACAAACATTTAACTCCAAATCACGGGATTTCCTTCCCCTACATACAAAACGTTACCGATGTTACCTGCAGATATCGATATTGATATCGACATCTGCGAACTATTCATATATATGTGTGTCAAACTCCCCTCTACATGCCTCTAATTTAGAGAGCAATTTTTTGAACATTGAGATATTAGTTAAATTAGCCAATCCTCAAACTCATTCGATGATGACCACGAAGACCTGAAAGATCTTTCACCGGGAAGCGCTTCAGAGTTAAATCATAAATACCATATAAACATGATACGCTTGTAATATCAATAAATCATCCTGGTCTACCCATATATTCCACATCTATTCCAATGCATATATTGCGATTGCTCACTTGCTATATTGCAGTATATTGCAATATATTGCAAGGTAGGTATGCGTTGTTCCATTCCTCAAAAGTCGTAAAAGTGAGCAGTGATAGGAAGTCTCGACTCAAAGGTAGTTAAGATCTTTTATCTCTGGATGAAAAAGTAGTAAATTCAGTCAAATGGTCTTTTATTAATTAACCTTTCTCATTCAACATACATTCCTCCATCACTATTGGAAATCCTCATATTCGCCAGAAAAGTGTCATGTGCTGCTACATTAAACTCAAAATAGCAGTTATCTGCCTCATTCTTTGAGTTCACCTTCTCCTCATATTTCTTCGTTATGAAGATCAACACAACACGTCGCATCCAAAGCATCTGTCATCGCTTGACGCACTGTCCCACTCATCCTCTCTGAGTCAAACCGTGTCACTAAACCTCTCTTCCGCAATGCTTCATTCACTCTACCCACTCGATCGTGATTGTTCCTTCCTTTTTCATCTTCCCTCCAAGTATGAGTGAGAAAGACATGAGTCTGTTTGGTGGTAAGGGTAAGGTTTTAATTGCATTGCCCTGGGTCTCCTTCTGAACTTCGCGAGAATGACATCTTTGAACCGAATCAAAACCATCCTTGTTTCGAAAGCAGATGCAGGGGTGCCAAGTTTGAACCCTAAGTTAAATTATAAGGTCATCAAATATCCTGATCCTCAGGCAAGCGTTTTCTTTAACTCCTGTTTTCATCTTTAACAAGCGGGCATTCTCACAGTTGAGAGCAGAGAATGAAATTGTTACTCAATTCGATGAGAGTTTAAAGAAAGTGACATCACAGATGCTCCAACTAATGTATGTAGAAGATGGTGTTGGGCTTGCAGCTCCTCAGATTGGCATTAATAAGCGAATCATGGTATTTAACGAAGAAGGTTATATTAAAAGGAAAGATAAAGAAATGATTCTGATTAATCCTTATATTATTGGATTGAAGTAGAATATCAAGATGTTCAAGGAAATAAGAGATCATGTCGATTTGAAGATTTTGCAGCAGTATCTTTCAACATGAATATGATCATTTAGATAAGGGATTGTTTATTGATTGATTTAGTTCACAAGATCGAGTGAAGAATCAAGCGAAATTAGACAAACTGACCAGGAAATATGGATCTGGCGGTGCATTATAAGAGAATATGAATGAAGAAGTAGTTCGTAAATTATTTTTATTTTTCTGTAAATATTTTGTTAAATTTAGCATTCAATTAAATCCAATCTTATAGCTTGCTCGCGGTGGCAGCTCCTCCTAAGACTCCACCCACAGTACCACCTGCATAGTAGGCCGTAGATGTCATAGCAGCTGATTGAAGGGTGGCCATCCATGAGCCTGCAGCAAGCCCTGCTCCCATATTAGCTGCAAACCATCCTCCCGCGACAGGACCCACTGGCGATAATCCTATCAAAGTAAAACCAACCACTACTGCTCCGTAACCAATTGCGGCACCGACAGCCGTACCTCCGGTAAGGGAAGCAGCCTTTGAAAGTAACCCCCCTGCCTCGTTACCTGGAGGATCATTTGGAGGAACATCTCCTTGAGGATCATTTGGAGGAACATTTTGATCAACAGCCGTCTCTACTTCATCCTCCCTCAATTCTTCTGATTTCATTTCAAAATCTGTTTGAGTCTCTTGATTCATTTTCTATCGATATTAATTCTTGATGGAAAAATAAAGTGAGGAGAGGGGAATGGATTTAAGCATTTGTGTAACAATTATGATAAGTTGTGTTGTTTCGTGGTTACACAAAACCATCACATTCTCTCCAATATCGCTTATGCATTGTTGAATTAGAATCTCAACTTGCTTATTTAGGTCTAAGATTACTTGCTGGTGTAATTAAATTATTCTTTACATCATTTTCATCAGGTAAACTTGACTTAAAACTTAAAACCATCACGCGCCTTCGTAACTTGTTCACTTTTGACGAAATACTGGCGTGGCCTTTTCTGCAAAGAGATTATTCTCTAGAATACGGCTTTTCATTTCACTATTGCATTTCAGTATCAAAACATTATTGCATTCTATTGAAGCCGTGTTTTCCTGGGAAATCTCACTCTTCCAAAAACAGCAAAGTACCAAACTAAATCCATCTTGAAATCTCTCTGAATCATTCTCCCGATTAAAGTGTGACTGTGGTATTGTCTAGTTAAATTAGAAGAAGTAGATATGAGTGTTTTCGGAAGAAGTGTTACTTGTAATGTTGAAGAGAATTTATTATTAGCTGAATGTGATGTGGGGAATTCTAATCAAGTGACAAGTATTGCAACCGTTGACACCTTTTCTCCTTCTCGTCTATTTGCCTTTCAGCGTTATTCAATGCCTTTTTTATCTCACTCATAAGCTTGTCCACCATCAATTTATAATTCTCCTGTAACATTGTCACAAACTCGTTTCTATTCTTCTTCATAGTATCCATTTCCTTCATATAGTTCTCCTTCTCTTGTAAATGTCTATTCATCTCTTTCATATTATTATTTATTCCTTCTCTCATCGTCTCTTCAAGATCTTCAATCTGTAGCTTAAGGCTTTCCTTCTCCTCAACTACTGTCAATAATTCCCTGTCCTTCACCTCTTCTACAATACTCGATTCCTTTAAAGTAGTCTGAGGAATCACATTATTTGCAGATAGACTTCCTTCATTGGAGTGTTGAATAGTTGTGATACTTGATGGCGTCAGAACTGCCTTAGTTTTACTATGACTCTAATATCATATTATAATAGAATAAAACATCATATAAACAATAAATAACTCACCTTAAACAATGCTAAAATACTCGGTTTATTGATTTATTTGCATTATTTGAATCTTATTATGAATAGAAGCAGAAACTAAGATCGTGCTGTCATTGGATTCAAATCCTAATATTATATGATAAGATATATTATTATATATGATATGATATGATATGATATGATATTATATTATATTATTAACGTATTCATAGTAAGATATATAATTACCTCGTTGAGTAAATTCGGATTTTTCTTTAAGATTTTCTTTACGTTTTCTTCATCGCCACTACCACCATACAGACAAATCTCCCGTAAAGCTTCCTTGTGGAATGTTACTGACTGTCTTCATATATAGAAACTCTTCTATATGATGACGCGTGCTGATGTAAGGTGTTGAGTTCTTTTGGTTGAAGCAGAGTGGTGAAGACGTTCAGAATGTCAAACCAGGTGATATTGTGATGTTGTGCGAAGAGCTGGAATCGTGGTGATGATGGTTTGCCTATATTGCAATAGCTGCTGATAAGTTGTCGAAGAAGCCTGAGGCTTTGAGCTGTGATTTGGAGTGTTTCTTCTTACCAACTTCTCCAATTATTTCCATCCAACTAGCTTCTCTACGTAGTTTATTTCTACCCATATATTGCTCTGGTAACAATATATTGCAAAAAGAAGAATTGAATCCAATACATATATTGCAATATATTGACAATATATTGCAAGGTGGCTGGATGATGTAAAAATGAGATGTGATGTGATATGCGATATGCGAGGTCTCTCTTCCCTCTAGACGAAAAAAAGTAGTAAAAAAGAGCAGTGATGGGAAGGGAAGTCTAGACTCAAAGGCAGTTAAGATCTTTTATCTCTGGATGAAAAAAGTAGTAAAAATGAGCAGAGGCAAGGTCTCTGTCTCTTTCTTTCACTGGATCTTTGAGGAAGATGATACAATTTAATTGCACTTCCTTCTGAGTTTCATCATTTGACAAAATGCAAGCAGTGTGGTTAGAGAATGCAGTAAAGAGTGCTGATGAAGTCCGAATTAAACGCATCCCTAAACCAGAGTTAAAGCCAGGCTATGCTCTAGTGAAGGTTGCGGTGGCCGCAATTAATCCAGTGGATATGCTGATTTTCGGCTGGTTTTCTCGTCCGGGATGGTCCTTTCCGACTGTTCCAGGTATTAATTTCTCTGGTGTGGTCGAAGCAGTGAGTGAAGACGTTCAGAATGTCAAACCAGGTGATGCAGTGTTTGCGAAGAGCTGGAATCGTGGCCACCAAGATTCAGCACCTATGATAGGTGGAGCCTTTGCAGAGTATATTTCGATTGCTGCTGATAAGTTGTCGAAGAAGCCTGAGGCTTTGAGCTTTGAGCAGGCTGCAGCGATCTGCAGTGTTGGAACCACGGCGTCTCAATGCATCATTGATATCGGCCAAGTGACTAAAGGAACGAAGTTGTTGGTTCTCGGAGGCTCTTCTTCAGTCGGATTAGTCGCGATTCAGTTGGGAAAGCTTCTCGGTGCTCATGTAGTGACGACAGCAAGCTCTAGAGCACTATCCTTCGTCCAGCAGTTCAATAGTGCAGACAAGATCATCAACTACAATGAGAAGAGATGGGACGAAGATGCTGAAGTGAAAGACTTCGACGTGATTTTCGATTGTACACGAGAGCCAGACAATCTGACCAAAGCAATCAACGGAGGAGTTGTGAGAGCTGGAGGGAAATACATCACTGTCAACGACATTAGTATTGGATTTGATCCTACTGCACACCCTCCTCTCTCATGGGCTGCTTTCTATGGATCTCATCAAGATACGAAACATCAAGACTACATTGCTGATTTAGTTGCGAAAGGAAAGATTCAAGTGCCTATAGAGGCTCGATTCCCTTTCACTGAGGCAGGAGTGATTGAAGGCCTTCAAAAGGTTTTGAGTGGGAAATCCCTGGGAAAGAGCTTACTGATCATTGACTCACTCTAAACGATTCTGATAAGTCATTAATATAACATCTAGAGAACTCGTTTTGAAGCATAAGCTAATGAAAAGTTTTTTGAAAGAAATTGAAACAGTTGTTTCATTAACTTCAAAGAAGACTTGGAACACAACTGACCAAAAGATAAATGCTCAAGGTAAATGCTGCAGTAGAATGACGTTGATTCGCTCGGCCCTTCAGATATCATATGTTGGTGGGTTTTCTTGATCAGCGAGAGGCTAGTCTGTTGGTGATGCGTGTAGAGTGAATACACAATATTCCACAAGATTCATACTTTTTTAAAATAGTTGATTAATACTGGATTCATCAATCGATCGGTTGTTCTTCATCCTCGTTGTAGATCCCTTGTTTCCATCACTTAAGCTCTCCCTCCCCTAGGACACTTATTAGAAAAGATTCGTTATAATAGTAGTGAGTCTCCAATCTTTATTTGCATAATTTCCAATTTAAAGAATTCTTCGAATAAAAGGAAAGTCATAAGCTCCAACTTCATGGAAACAACATGTTTAGGAAGACATTGAATGCTAATTGAAGGTCTCTCCTTTGTCCATATATTCCAATATATTGCAAGCTAATAAAGGTTGGAATGAAAACACAAAAAGTAGTAAAAATGAGAAGTGAAAAGATCTCTCGACTCAAAGGCAGTTAATATGAGATGAAATCTACGAAAAAAGTAGTAAAAATGAGCAGAGGCTAGGTCTCTGTCTCTTTCTTTCACTGGATCTTTGAGGAAGATGACACAATTTAATTGCACTTCCTTCTGAGTTTCATCATTTGACAAAATGCAAGCAGTGTGGTTAGAGAACGCAGTAAAGAGTGCTGATGAAGTACGAATTCAAACTATCCCTAAACCAGAGTTAAAGCCAGGCTATGCTCTAGTGAAGGTTGCTGTGGCTGCAATTAATCCAGTAGAGAAACTAATCTTTGGCACAATTCCTATCCCAGGATGGTCCTTCCCAACTGTTTGCGGCGTTGAGTTCTCCGGTGTGATCGAAGCAGTGAGTGATGATGTTCAGAACGTCAAACCTGGTGACGAAGTGTTTGCTTTGTGTTGGAAGTGTGGCTACGATGACCCCACACCAATGATTGGTGGAGCATTCGCAGAGTATATTTCGATTGCTGCTTTTAAGCTGTCGAAGAAGCCTGAGGCTTTGAGCTTTGACCAAGCTGCCGCGGTCAGTGGTGTTGGTACCATCGCCATCCAATGCATCATTGATATCGGTCAAGTGACTAAAGGAACGAAGTTGTTGGTTCTCGGAGGCTCTTCTTCAGTCGGATTAGTTGCGATTCAGTTGGGGAAGCTTCTCGGTGCTCATGTAGTGACGACAGCTAGCTCTAGAGCACTGTCCTTCGTCCAGCGGTTCAATAGTGCAGACAAGATCATTAACTACAATGAGAAGAGATGGGACGAAGATGCTGAAGTGAAGGACTTTGACGTGATCCTGGATTGTTCACCAGAGAAAGACACGCTTACCAAAGCAATCAACGGAGGAGTTGTGAGAGCCGGAGGGAAATACATCACAATCACTGACATCAGCGTTGGTTTTAATCCTACTGCACACCCTCCTCTCTCATGGGCTGCTTTCTATGGATCTCATCAAGATACGAAACATCAAGAC
Source organism: Poterioochromonas sp. DS (assembly GCA_015145745.1). Lineage (NCBI taxonomy): Eukaryota > Synurophyceae > Ochromonadales > Ochromonadaceae > Poterioochromonas > Poterioochromonas sp. DS. The sequence continues at coordinate 11,730 of VKHI01000336.1, forward strand.
TACATTGCTGATTTAGTTGCGAAAGGAAAGATTCAAGTGCCTATAGAGGCTCGATTCCCTTTCACTGAGGCAGGAGTGATTGAAGGACTTCAAAAGGTTTTGAGTGGGAAATCCCTGGGAAAGAACTTACTGATCATTGACTCACACTAAACTATTATGATTATGCTATAATGACCTCATATGATCTTTGTAGGGTATCTTTGATAGGATATTTATGTAATCATAATATTAAATAATAACGAAACCTTTCTTAACTATAACACCATGTTACACCAACAAAGTAACAGCCGTTAGAACGATCGTCTCGAACGATCGTCTAAACTCCTTCCCCATATATTGCAATATATTGCTAGTTAGAAAAGCAGACAAAAGCAGTGCAGAGATGAGAGCGACGCGTTACGTGTTCAATTCTTCTTCTGCTTCCTTGGCTTCCATTTTAAAATCTAAAGCCAACTTCATCCTACCACCACAATTGCTCTCATGTTCGCTTGTGTCCAGATCTCTCAACCAATCAACGAGCTCACAGAGGCTGCAGAGTGTTCGATTTTCAACTAAAGCAGTAGAACCTTCTCGCAAAATAAGCAAACCAAGAAATCGAGTCTATGTTTGGAATATTGACTGGAGGAGCACCAGGAAGGACTTGAAGGATCACATGTCTCACTGTGGTGAAGTCGTCAAAGTCTATAGAAGCGGTCGTTCAAATGGATGCGCAGTTGTTGAATACTCCACAGAGGAAGAAGCCGAACGTGCTATTACAGAATTAACAAATTCTGAAATGTTAGGTCGGAAGATCTTTGTTCGGGAAGACCGAGAGGTGACGGAGGCCATTTCTGCTGTTAAGATCTTGGCCAAGAGAACTCTCATCGTCGAAAACATTCCTTTATATTTTAATTGGCAAGAACTGAAGAATCTATTTAAACCTGTTGGTCACGTCCTTCGAGTAGATATTGTCTCAGATTTCCGCCTCGGTCTTGTGAGATTCCGCCGTTCTTCTGACGTGTCGCGAGCCATCGATAACGCTGCATCTATTGCAGTGGACAATATGATATTTCGCGCAGTGAGGAAGGGTGAAGACATCGGATCTCTGCTAGGTACTAATAGTGAGTCGAGGAAGCTGTATGTTGGGAGTTTAGATGGGTCAGTGACCTCACAAGAGTTGAAGGATCATTTCCACTCCGTTGGTAACGTGATTAGTGCCGATGTCAGGACAACCGAAGAAGAAGAAGGAGAGATACTTTCAAAAGGTTATGGATTCATCGAGTTTAATACCGTGGAAGACGCCGAACGAGCAGTCGAACGATTGAATGGATCGCTTTTGAAAGGTCAAAGGATTCATGTGCGAATCTATCGTGAAGAATCATAAATGGTTTTGGATCATCATTCCTTATTAATTGTCTTCCTCTTTCTTTCTTCAATATATTATTCTATTCATCGATCGATTGGTTGATATAGAATCTAACCCAAAACTGAACCCTTTCTTATAGCTTGTTTTCTTTTCACTCATCTCTCAGACTGGTTATAACCACGCAAGGAAGACTTCTAAAAGAAGGTTCTAAGTTCGAATGGAGTCAGGTTTCATACTTGCATAATCTTCAATTAAGAAACTGTCAATCTAATATGTCTTACGCGGGGAATTGGTTCATTTCATGGAATCTCCTTTTCAATCATTTCATTCGAATTGTCGTAAATTCTGCTCAGACTTCCCCACGATTCATTAAACTTCTTAATACTGTGTTATAAAGTAGCAACAGCCATCCATTATGATGGGAATGAGAGGTAAAGAAGCGTCGTACATCTCAAGATAATATGCGTCGGTCACTCGTTCTTTCAGAATGAAATGGTACTGCGATTAAATCAAGGAACATCAATTATCCGACCCTCTCTGTCATTCCTTCCCTTCCTCTCTCACGTTAATAAAGCTCCCAGCAACACTGACAGTGGCCATGACGTCTTTCATCTGTTGGATCTGTTCTTCATACTGTTGACTGATTCTCCGCCTTTCCTTCGCACTGTATGACTTCACGATGTCCACCTCAGCCTTACACCGTTCCACCTCCTCTTTCATGTCATAGACAGAGTCTGAGAAGATGATGACGTCATTCAAGCTCTTCGGCAGTGCGAGAAGAGAGTCGAGGATCTCTACCAGACGATTGACCTCTTGTGGTGTCAGCTGCACCTGATCATCGAATAAGATGTGATCTTTGTTTGAGGTGATGACGTCACGGTAGTTCGAGAGAAGTAAGATGTCAGTGATCTGATTCTTGCCTTCTCCTGAGTTATAAACCTTTTTCCCTTGTCTGCGATGAGACTCGAAGACTGACATCATCGTCTTCGTCGTGTGAAGTACTTGATGGAAGCACGGCACAAGGTTCTCATAGACCGAGGATGACGTCTGTTGCTGGTTTTGCTCCTTCACGCGCTTCTGAAGATCTTCTTTGAGATAGACGATATGAGCTTCTCGATCCTTCAGATCGCTCTCCACGTCGACGAGGCGTCGCTCTAAGATATGCAGTCGGAACTCTTTCTCTCGTAGGATCTTCTGCTCGTCCTCCAGTGAAGCGACAGAAGATTCTAACATCTTCTTCTCTGACGTCACTTGTTTGAAATGATCTACGAGTTGTAAGAACATTGGTTCAAGTTTTTCATACTTGTCTTGTATGATTAATAACTCTTCTTTCTCTTGTAGTAGCTGTTGTGTGATTCTCTCTTGTTTGTCTGCTCTTTGTTCTGCTAGTCGCTTCTCTGCATGAATGATTGAATTCTTCTTCTCTAAACGATCTGACAGGGTTTGAAGGACTTCTCCAATCTCTCTAGTCGCAGCGAATCGAGTTTCAATCTTCTGATAGGAATGAATCTTATTGGTGAAGTGATGTAAGTCTTGGAACAAGTCATTGAGAAGAATCAGACATGACGTCAGGTCTGATGTGACGTGAAAGTTTTCATTCTTCACCGTCGTCATCTCCTTTGTCATGTTTTGGAGTTGTATCTGCTGTGATAGTAGAAGCTCTGTCAGCACCGCTGAGGCCGAGGAAGGAGGTGGTAGGGTGTTATCGATGGTGGCAGTGTTCTGCATCATTACGAGAGGATGATGAGTCAGAAGAGCAGTAAAAAGATCGTGAATCTGCTGTAAGGAATGTGGACTGCTCCCATCTTCGTCACTATAAAGGTATTGCTGGTCGCGGAAGGCGTGGATCCAGTGATAATACTGCTCCCAGTAATGTGACGACTGGTTGAAGAAACTCATAAACTGGAAAGATTGAGAAAGATTCTCTTGATTCTGTCGGAGGAAATGAATAACTTGTCCTTCATTTATTTGATAATCTTTGATCTGATCTCTCGCAGAGGCTAACTGGGCTTTGAGTTGTTGTAGTAAACTCTCTAAATTCATGTTTCGTTCTTGTGATTGATTTAATTCATCTTGTACAGCTGTAAGACTTTGTTTCTGTGAATAAATAAACTCTCTCGATGCATTTAATTCCTTCTCTAACTGATTGGCTTTGACCTTGAGCTCTTCATAAAGATTATCAACGATAGACTTCTGTTCGGTGAGATAGGTCACCTGATAGGTTAACAAATTATCTCGTTGGATCAGTTCAGAAAGGGCATTTTTCGACACTTCCATCGTCTTCAACGCCGTCTGCTTGAAGCTGGTTAGGTGATTATTTTCTCGCTGGAGTATGTCAATTTCTTGCTCTAGTAAGCGAATTCGATTTTCATGTTGTTGGATCCTTGAAGTTTGAAAGATACTCTCTAACTGATTTTGATAATTCGATGATGATTTTGCAATTTCAGTTTGTTTGAGATGATATAAAAGCTCTTCATTAATAGATTGATGTGTTTTCAGTTTCTTCTCAACATCAACAACAAAGCTTCTCTTTGATCGATTTTCATTTTCTTCAAGTTGTTGTTGATATAAGATTCTCATACTTGGATCGTAAAACTGAAAAAGCTTAAAGAATGTTCCCCATAATATCTGAGAGAGCTCAGAGGAGGACGAATAAGGCGAGGAAGCAGGGGACTTCGTGTAAGTACGAATGAAATCATGGATTCCATGACAGTAGACGAAGAAGGAACGATAGATCTGGTCTTGCTGTTTGCGATCCACTAACCCGAGTTCTTTCAAAGAGTGACGATCTATTCTTGATTTCTCAATTGCAGTCAGCGTCTTATGAGTGGCACGATTGAATTGGGCTAACAATTCTTGTTGTTTTTTCTCTTCAGGGGAAGTTTCCAACTCTAATGATTCAGTCAGAGTCTTTTCAAGCCACGTTTCAATATGTTGAAGCGCTTGGGATGAAAGCTGCCCATTATTTTCTTCCAATAACATCTCAAAAGAGAATGCGCTCAAATATTAATTAAACGAAAATCGAATACGGTAGCCGTTACGGATTCGATCGAACAAATCAATTTAAGGAAAAATAATGTGATTCGAGCAGTTAATACGAAACTAACATTATTACAACTATCGCTGGTAGTCTCTCTGCCACTTCTCTTGGAGACGGTGGCCCTGCTACTTCTGCGATGATGAATCCTTACAGTGTATGGGGAAATACTGCAGGAGTTCTTTACATCGGTGATTCTGGTAACAATCTAATTCGTAAAGTTGCAACTGATGGAATTATTACTACTAACAACCCTTTTAATTGCCAAGAAGATTCTTTAGGTAATCTTTACCATCTCTGATTATGGTAACAATCGAATAAGAATGGTGTCTGTCACCACTGGTAATATTACAACTACTGCTGGGAATGGTCAATCTACCACCGCTAACGCGTCGGTTCATGTTGCTACCGCAATTGGTTTAAATCCTTCTATGATTCAGTTGGATAGTTTAGGGAATATTTATTTTGGGGACAATGGTTATGTTCGCAAAATGTTTGCTGATACTGCAAGTCCAACCTCAGCTCCTAGCTTTGTTCCTAGCACTCTCCCAACGGAGAAATAGTTGGGACAGCAATCCGTGGTTCCTCCCTTTCGTCCTTCTGTCGTAAATGTGACAGTAGAAAGTTCTTCAAGATCTCAGAAGCTAAGTGACTTACATATCTTCTATGCAACCTTTTTCCCTGCTTTCTTTGTTGTATTTTGTGTTGTTCTCTTTGGGTATTATCTCTGGATGCGCAATAAAGGTGAGTAAGTGTTCACTCAATAAGGGATCAGTCGTTGTAACGCTTGTTTTCTTCATTAGGACAAAAGCAATTAAAATACGTGAAATCAATCTTGATGATCCTCCTGTCACTGGAAATGGAAATGGAAAGAAGACTGTTGAAGTCGAGAAGTTCTATCAATGGTCATCATAGTGACTGTTTGACCTTCTTTTTGCTTGATATTTTGTAACCTTTCGTTAGAAAATGCGTGTCTTTTCTATGTATGTGTGTGTGCTTTACCAATACGATGTGCTCTAAACTGTCTCAACTTGATCAATCAATAAGTCATTTCTACTCAAGGCAATCACTTACTATATTGAAATTTTGTTCTTATACTAACAGTAACTTAATTAATTACCCTGTGTGTGTCATGTTTTATGTATTTCGCTTGGGCGTGTGCTAGCTAGAGCTATTAGGTTAGGATGAGGCTTCAGGGATGTGCCTGAAGACTCGTATAATTAAGTGATGTGACTTAATTATTTTAAAGTAAATAAAAAGTGATCTTACTTCTTACTTGCCTTGCCTACTCGCTCTCATTCCTCGTGTCAAACCTGAGGCTTCCCGTGCTCGCATGAATATCCTGGGTCTCTCCTTTGCGTCTTCACCACTCATTGTCTTTCATTTCTTCTGAGAGGATATAACGCTCTGTATAGCAGATCAGTCTGCTATAACACTCCTCTTCCTTAAGGATCTTTTCGTGCATTCTGAGCCTGCTGGTATGCTGGATCTCTATCATTTCTTGGTGGTTTTTGATACTTCTTTTTTCTTTATTGATCTAGAAGACATCAAGGTAAAGAATCAAAAGTCAAATCAAATTTTGGTCGAGAAACCGTGAAGTGACCAAAATTTTAGAGAGTGAATATAGCTGTTAACGTTGAAGCTGGTACAGAGAGTGACCGTTGATTGAACCTCCCATTCTCTACTCCATGACAGTCTGAAAAATCAATCCTTCTTCACAAATAATTACCAGGGACGAACGGAAGTGATTCCAATGGAGAAAACCTCTAAGAAACGCTGTGTCATTATCGAACCTGAAGTAAGAAAACGACAGAACGATCCCCCGGAAACGGCTTGTGATCTGATGCTCGTTTCTACTGAAGAATGTGAGACTGACTGGTATTTTGATGAGAGTATTTCAACAGAAGATGATCTTCAGCCATGTCCAAGCCATGAATTGTTCCGCCAGCCCAAAAACTCAGATTGGTGTTGCTTTGCAAGTATTGTTAACATCTTTGACAGTCTCGATGAGGGAAGGAAATTACTTGGTTCAAAGAGAAAAGCTGATGCCCTTACGGAAGATGATTTTACCTATGTCAGAGACCGATTAGAGAAAGACATGAGACAGAACGTCGCCCTCAACGGAGTTTCCTCTTCAGACGTGTGGCAATACTTGAAAGAGTTCTCAAAGGATCTGGATATCACGGAGTGGAAATGGAACCGTAAAAAGAAGCAAGATTTACTGAAAATGTTGCTGCCTAATAAAGCAAAAGCTGGCCTGGCATATGTATTGTTTGGTAAGGCCACCTCTGACAAGGCCATACAAGACAAAGTCAAAAACGTAATGTTGTGTCGTCGAAAAATCCCCAATAAGAGCTCCTTTAGTTCCGCAATTGATAAAAAAGAACAAATGACACATAAAATGCAAAATTTGGCCAGAGAAAGACTCAGAGAGTGGAAATCAAGATTTGGGACGTTCTCCACCAGTCAGAGTGCATATCAACCTCATGCAATTTGTATCAAGTTTAACGAAGAAGGAGTTCCATACAAGTATGATCCAGGTAACAATTTTCCAAAATTTTATTAATTAATATAATTTGATTTCTTCTGGTAGGAAAAAAGGTAGCAATGTGCCTTTACAATGACAGTGGCGAATTTAAGACTTGGGGTGACTACTGCCATGCCATCGATAAAATAGTAGAATCTCTTTTTGAAGTTGAATGTTTTTATACATCTAGAGTAATTTTTAATGAAGATGGATATTAATTGAATTCATGACTCTCCCAGCTTGGGCAAATCTCCTTAGCGTTGAAGAGATGTGAAAACTTCAAGGAGTAAAGTAAAATTAAAAGATATTTTTGAATTTGAAGTTATGTAAATGTTTATTTGGTTTTTAAAAATATATTGTAAGTTATGCATATGTAAATGATAACTAACGTTTCTTCGTGGTGGAAGAGTTCGCTCTTCCACCTTTTTGATTTTGTTTTAATAATACTGGATATTCCTTTACTAAAGCTTCATCTACCAACTTTGCGCCACTCTCGGGAAACACTCTGCGGTAGCCATATCTCTGAATAAATATATTATCAACTACATAGACTTGCTTGAGAACTGAAAATTTGATAGAAATCTTAGTGTGAGTTTTGTTTTCCCAAGTATAATATCTGCCATGAAGCAAGTAGTAAGTTTCATCTTTGTCTTCAAAAGGAACTTGCTCGTCATACCATAGGTGCCCTAAGTAGCGTAGGTCGACGAAGCATTCATCGCCTGGCTTCACTGCGGTTATGGGAGTCTTAGATAGATCTCTTTCAAATGTCTTTGCTAAATCCACGGTGTAGAGAAGCGAAGTAAGCTCTGGATGGTTTCTGCAATATGATTCGTAAGGAAGCGAGTCAAATAAATCTTTAGACCAAGGGAGCATGCGAACGTCTCCATCATCAAACTCAACCTTGAACGTCATTGTGCTTCTAAGCGCAGGATCTCCACGATGAGAGTGTATTGTTTTAATTGTGTGTTGGTCTTGATCCAGTTGAGCAACCTCTTTCGCTGTTTCCTTGTTACCATGGAATAGTTTCAATCTCGAGACATGGAACTTCTGTATGTTGCCATGAAGGACATGTCTGCATTCAACATCATTCTTATACTGTTCCAGGACTTCAAACGGACCAACGAATGGAGTTGTAAGTTTTGTAGGGAGAGGATCATCAGGGTTGCGCTGCCATAGAACAAAGTCTCCCTTCTGGTATGTGTTTTGCTTGTCAGATGGGGTATCTTTAGTGCGCTCTAAGGCAATTTTGGCTTGATACTCCTTTGAGATCTTGTATAATACAGCAAGGTTTTTGTCTAAAGCTGAGAGATAAGCCTGTGTTAGCTTCGCCATGTTCTTAATGTCAAAGTCTGCGGGGTCTATCGACACAGTACCATCTCCCTCTCTCCCCTCATGTGTACCATCCGGTAACGGCAACCGGCAGTAGGTTTCATCGGCAGTACCGAAATGCGCATGATACGGGATCACGCCGGTTTCCGAATTGTCCGTACTATTCAACATAAACTGTATAAACGGGATGAGAGATACCCAATGAGAGACTACCCGCTCATCTAAAACAAGAGCGCGCAGGTGTCGTAAGATTTGCTTGTTTGTGCCCTCGACACCGTTAGATTCATGCCTCTCAACTAAACTGAATCTATGTCGTATCCCTAACCAACTGTGTAGGTGCTCGAGTAATTGATTCTCGTATTCTGATCCAGGATCTGAAATGATGCAGTCTACTAAACCAAACGTGGCAAAGTAAGTAAACAATGCATGAGCTACTGTCAGGGCATCCTTGGTCTTCGTCGGCACTAACACCGCAAATTTAGTGAAGTGATTAACTATAACCACCAGATACTTAAAACCGTTCTTGTCAGGTGGAGTTATTGTTAAGGTGTCAACTCCTACCATGGAGCGACGTCCTTCAGGTTTCAGATGCCTAACGACTGGTTGGATGGAGTCAGTCATTCCTAGCCTAGATTTCTGACAAATAGGGCAGGTGGCGACGAACTCCTCCACGACGTGATAAGGTATGTGATGACCAGGAAAGAATGTCCCCAAAAGTTTCCATGTTCGACGCGCGCCATAATGTCCCATGCGACCACCATGAACTCTGCGCAAGAGCTCCTCAGGAGTAGTTGGTTCAGCATTGGCGAGTTCGACTGGGTGTGTGTTCGGCGTGTCGCGTTCGTGTACCCTGGAGAGCCAGTCTGCAACTGTATTCTCCTTGCCGGGGATATGTCGCAACATGAATGAGAACGACTGCAAGTAAACTCTCCAGCGGACTATCTTCGGCACTATACTTTGTTCCATATAAAGTAAGTTATTATGGTCTGTCTCCAAGATAAAAGGTTTGCATGTTAAATAATATGCAAAGTGCCGGACCGCTGCAAATATAGCGTAAGCTTCTTGTTCAATTGTTGACCAGCGCGTGGCTTGATCGCTAAACTTTTGGCTGAAAAAGGTAATTGGTTGAAGAATTGGAGGTGAATTGTCATCTACTGGACAAACCTGGAGAAGTACCGCACCAATTCCAAAGCGTGAGGCATCCGTTCGCAAAATCCATTCATGTTCATAGTTAGGATAATAAATCGCAGTTGCAGCCACAAGTGCTTCTTTAAAGTGTTGGAAAGCCATGCGATAATCTACTTCTTTCCAGGAACTCTCATCCCAATTGAATTCCTTCTTTACCATATCGTACAAAGGAGAAGCAAGTGATGAAAAATCTTTCACAAAAGATTTGAAGAACAGGGCACTGCCTAAGAACGACTGCATTTGCTTCAAACTATTTGGAAATGGAAATTCATAAATTGCATCTTTTCGCGCTTGTGAGAGTTCATAGCATCCTTTTCTGCAAACGTAGCCGAAGAAGTTGGCCTCCGAGAAACCAAGCCATGTTTTAGAAAACTTTAGGCATACGTTGTGATGTAAGCATCGATCAAGAACTAACTCGACCTTCCGATAGGCATCTTCATAATCTGTGGCCATAACCAAAAGATTGTCGAAGATAACTATCGCCCACTCTTGGAAATCTGCAAAAATTTGAAACATTGCCTTTTGTAAAATCCCAGAAGCGGGGCCAATGCCCTCGGGCATGAATATGGGCTCCACTTGACCCCATGGCGTTTGAACCGACAACAAAGCCGATGTGCGCTTGGTTAGACGAAACTGATGAAAAGAATTTGCAAGATCAAAATCCAAGAATACATTGTAACGAATTATTCTCTCGAGCGTATGCTGCACGTGAGGAATTGGATAATGTCCAGTCACAATGAATTTATTGATCGCGACATAATCTCCACAAAAGCGTATAAATGGGGCAGTAGCCTTTGGAGCAATTACTAAACAAGAGGCGATATCTGAGTTCGAATCGCGGTAAAAATACTTTTTGAGACGATCAAATTCCTTCTTAGCATTTTCATATAGCTTAGGATTCACTGGTCTTGCTCTTGGTTTGAGGATTTGAGGCATACCTTCTTTAAGTTCCAAATCTATGTCTGGAACGCCTTTGATACCCTCCCAGTTCTGAGGGACAAAGACATGTGTTCCCTTTTCTTTGAGGAGGGCTAATATGGGAGTTGCCTCAGCAAAATCTTTATGAACATGCTTCTCGAACTGAGAGTGAAACTCTTTAACAGCTTCCTCATGTGACATCTCCATGAAATGCAGAGCATCGGGGAACGAAGATGGTAACGGAGTATCCAGATCTTCAGGCGCTACTTCTTCCTGCACATAAGACCAAGGATACTGTACCTCAGCAACGGTAGACAGGCTTTGAGAATCTTTTTTCTCTAAGATATCTACAACCACATCCAACATATGCTTATGTAGGGAGTGGAAATGATGAATAATTGCTGGCAAACCAATAATCATTTCGTGATTGCATTGAGGGAGGGCCCAGAACAACACTTTGGCTTCATGAAGCTGGCCTCCATCATCAGAAAATGATACATTGAGATCGTAAGCATCCTCTACAGGAATTATGGTGACCTTATCAGCTAATTGCACATTCTTCCTAATTTTAACTCGATAGGGCTCCAAGCAATCATGATGTGCATCTACAAACTGTTTGCTGATGTAACTCGCATGAACCGCACCTGTATCAAACAAAGCGTCTGCAACCAAAAGACGGGTCCCACCAGGTAATTTAACAGCTCCTTGTCTGTGAACCGCTTTGGCCAAATCCTCTGTAGGCTCACGAATCTTGGAAAAAGAAAGATGCAGAAACTCATCTACCTGAGCTAAGAGCGCTTGATCGGGTTCAGCTTCTTCTAGTACCGCGACTGGATCATTGCGACTCACATCTGTTCTCGTTGGCTTGAATTTTGAAGTTCGGAGCAAGTTGGCGTAGTAGTCGTGCATTTTCGACAAGGTATTAGGGTCGTGCGCGTACGAACACTTATCACCCTTTTCACACGAGCCGTGGAATAGCATCCTAAAGCAGCCGGTCTTCGGCTTGTCTTTCCGCATGATAGTGAAAGGAGCGCGAGTTCGATCAGGGTTGTTTTGACTAAAATTGGAACGCTGAGCAAATCGACTATTCCTATCGTTCCCCAGAGCATCAAGCTCTTGCAAAAACGACTCTTCTTCCTCCTGATCGTCAATCTCATCTCCAGAACTTTCGGGTTCATCCTCATGATCATCGAACTCTTCTTCCTGATGTTTTACGTGCCTCACTTCATGGAAACGTTGCGTTGCATGTGTTTGAGAAGGACGAGTCGCAGCCTTCGAAGGTGTTGCTACCAATGCTGTTCCACTGAAGTGGTGGCTCATGACCGTAGCCTGTTTCGATCGCTCGAAGTCCTCTTCCACCGCAACCATAAAATCTCTGGTGAATGAGTAAATGTCATCGTATTTCTGAGAAGAAGTGCTCGACATAGCTTGAAATTTCTTAGATCCATATTGAAACGGAATCCCTTCAAGAAATAGGCGTATCAACCCGCCTTCCTTGTTGTTGCAGGGAGGAGTATTGACATCATTATCTTCACTAAGCATCTCATATACTCGGATAAATTTGTCCTTGTAAACTAACAGTGCATTGTAAAAAAGCTTGAAATCTAGAGGCGTTGGTTTGTAGCTTGGTGGTAATTCGATCTTCACGTATTGCGCCAATGTCTTGTAGAAAATGAGAGGACTCTCAGGACAAACCTCTTTAAGAAGATAGGATAAGATATCTTCTACAGAGAGTGCGTGAAACTTAGTGACAGTCATCCCACGATGATGTGCAATGAGTTGGTCCCGAACTCTATCACTAATCAGGGTTGAAACTGGTAAGCTAATCTTGTAAGACGTCGTGTAGGCAAAGATGTCCTCTGTAAATTTGATTAATTGGCTTAAGGTCAATCTCTCCATCTTAATATGTGTATAAGACGGTGCAACACGCGTATAGGTTACCGCATGAACGGGCGCATCTGCTCCCATGGAGAGACGCTTGAGAATGCTTTCTCTTGTATTCCTTTTCTTGTTGGTAAGAAAACCCTCATCGGCAAAATCCGAAGACAAATTCGTCTTAGCTGCTTTGGCTTGTGCAGGCTTTGGCTCAGGAATAACTTTTGGTTTGTTGAATGTTTGAGGAATAGGGCTGATTAATGAAGGTGAACCCCTAGCCATGTCCATCTCGCCAATGAAGGTTTTATTCTGGTCTTCGAAGATCTTGTTCTTCGAGTCGAGTTTATTAACTTTTTCTTCCATCGCGTCTAGGTGTTCAAATAAATATTGCCTGAGTCCAAGCATATTCTCGTTAACATCGTTGTTAAATTTCACATGCATTTTCTCTACTCCTTCGAAACGCTGGGAAAAACGATTTCCTAGTCGTTCGATCTGCGCACTCAAGTCTGCCGTCATGAGGTTGAACTGGACGTTCATTCTTTCTTGTATTTCTCCAGTTTTCAAGTTAACCAAGTTCTCCACCGAGTCAACTTCTTTGGGATCATCTTTTGAGAAAAGGTGAAGCCCCAGTTCTCCTTCTCGAAACTCTTCACGATAGGAATCGGCATCTTGCTTTTTCTCTGTTCGTCCCAATAAGAGTGATGGCTCTTCTTTGCTTAAAGTAACAGCCAGATCTTCTGGTGGTCCCGGAGAAGTTGCCTCGTCAATACTCTTTCGGATAAGTTCTTCTTTCTTTGGCGATGCGACCTCTTGGGGTGTCTTTTTGGCGGAACCTTCGATCGAACCAGTTTCGTACTTTGCTTCCTTCTTCTCCGCGGATTGTGGAAAAGAAGGTTTTCCTTTCGATTTGGAAGGAATGTTGGTATTGTTGTTGTTTTGTTTTCTGTGTGACATTTTTGTCCAGATTGCGGAATGTCAAACTAGAATAACTCACCTTTAGCGAGTAAATTTACTGTGCTAGCTAGAGCTATTAGGTTAGGATGAGGCTTCAGGGATGTGCCTGAAGACTCGTATAATTAAGTGATGTGACTTAATTATTTTAAAGTAAATAAAAAGTGATCTTACTTCTTACTTGCCTTGCCTACTCGCTCTCATTCCTCGTGTCAAACCTGAGGCTTCCCGTGCTCGCATGAATATCCTGGGTCTCTCCTTTGCGTCTTCACCACTCATGGTCTTTCATTTCTTCTGAGAGGATATAACGCTCTGTATAGCAGATCAGTCTGCTATAACAGGTGGCTATTGATGACTTGTTCTTCCGAACCAAAACGCGTTGATTTGTATTGAACTTAATAACACCAGATATTTATTTGTCGTTCATTCTATTCATTTCATGCTATTTAATTTATTTCCAATTTAACAATTGATAGAATATATAGATTCTTGTGTTTTCCTTATCAAACATCTGATGGAAGATTTGCAATAATCAAATAATAATTTTAAGTGCTTAACAAGTAATGTGAAGCACGTTGAAAGGAAAGGCGATAAAGTAGTAACTGTATTCATATTTAATCATCAATCTTTAATCGTGGAACATTCTTTAAGCTTTCATAATTAACCTTTCTAAATTGACATTTGATAATCGATACTAATGGCACTGTTGCTAGGCTGCTAACATCGACTTCATCACCTTCACATTGGAACAATCGAACAACACGATTCTTTCCAAGACCACTAATACTCCTCACTGTACAGGTTTCCAGGATCACTGTATGAACATCAAGACAAGACTCTAATTTGACTGGTGAAGCATAACAGAGAGTAAGAGAATGAAGATTGCTCAAAGATGGCAACAATGACAAGACATTATCATGCAGTAAAGTGAAAAAGGAACTTTCAAGCCTCTTTACATTAAGAAACCTTTCTAACATTCCATCCTTTACATTGGAAACTTGAAGAGATAAATCTGTCATTTCATTGATTCCTTCATACTTCCTTAAGTGAGGTAAATCATACAAAGAAAGCTTCTGAACTGTTCTAAGCATTGAGATATCTTCGATTTGTAAACAAGATCTTAAGGTTAACTCTCTTACTCCTCGTAAAGAACTAACATCCACAATAGAATTGCATTCTTCTAAGTAGACGATCTTAGCATGGCGCAAGACTGAAATATCTGAAATATTAGAGTAAGCTATCTTAACAATTGGAATATCCTTCAAAGCAATATAGCCTGACAGTACTGGACTACAGCTTGAAATCTCTAAGCGATGATGACCTCCTAAAGAAGAAATATCTGTAACTTCCACACATTCTATCAGGGAAAGATCATAAACACCGTGCAGTGGACTGACATCTACTAGATTACAACAATCATTCAAAACAAGTGTTCGAATAGAATGAAAGTTCACAACACTCGTAAGATGAGCATTTCCCTGTATAACCAATCTTCTTTGTCTTCCTAAACTACTAAAATCAGTGATATTCTCACAGTTATTCAGCGATATATCTTCACAATCTTTTAGTGGTGAAATATCAGTAATTCCAGGGCAGAACTCGAAAGTAGCCTTTTCACATTGACTAATGTCTAATAAAGTGTTAATATCTAAATCATATTGAGAGATGGTGAATTCTCTGATATTTCTAAGAGAGATAAAGGGATCTGTTAGTGGGAAACCTTTACATATTAAATGAACGGGAAATACATCAAATAAATCTCTATAGTATTTGATTCTGAAATAAATTAATTTTAAAATTATTTGGTTAACAGGATTCTCAACCTTTTCTATCAATTCATATCGAAAGTGTTTATCATGACAATATTTGATAGAATATTTCTCAGTTAAATGGAAAATAATAGTTTTCCTTCGAATATGACTAAAATATTTCTTTGAAGTATTCAACATTTGTTGATAATCATCTTGAAGGAGATAATCTTGGAATGAATAGGTAATATATTCAGGTAAATCTGTTAAAAGTTTTCGTTTTGAGATGTTCATATCTTTATCTCTCTCTCATACTATTAATACCGGTAGAAGACCGGCAATATGTCGGTAATGAGGGAGACTTGCCAAATTTTGAGAATTTCTGAGGAGATGTAAATTTAAGAGAAGGAATTAACAGTGATTTGTGATGTTGTTACTTGTGAATCTTCCTGATGTTATTATCAAACATCTCCAATCCTCTTCTTGATGATCTTCGCACTATTTTCAAGCAAGGAACTTGATGATAGACAAATGTAATCCACTAGTCCTTCACAGTTCCTTATCGTACAGTTGCCTTTCCATCGAATGAAATGAGGTTATTCCGAGACTTTTAACTTCTCGAAAGATACTTAAATCAGGCACCACCGATCTGGTGATTTTGGCATGACGAACAGCTCGAAAACATTCATATCCTCGCTGAATGGAAGTACAATTCAATATCGTTAATCGAAGGTGATTTCCTAAACAAGAAATATCTTCAATACGAGAACAGTTGAAAGCTCAAACTTTCTATAGTCATTGGGTGGATGAGTTAAACTTTGAAAGCGCTCTTGATATGCTGAGAAATTCTTTTTATCAGTTAAAGATAAGCTTATGAGGCGGCTTAGATGATAGCCCATCACATACATCATACAATTCTGAACAAAAAGCCAAAGAAATGCAACAATTACAATAACTCTATTACTGAAGAATTCCGCTGATCATCTTCAGCCATTAGACTTGGTAATTAAAAGCTCTGTTTAAAAGCAGTATGCAAAATAAACTTTTGCAGAAATTTCAAGCTTATAAAAGCAGCTTCATAGAGGGAGTTTCAAAGACTTTTGAGATGCCAGTTCCAACTATAGAAGAAGCTGTAGGATAAGTGTTAGACATTGTTGAAAAAGATTTCAATAACATTGTCTTTAAAGAATCCATAAATAATTCATTTATTTCAACTGGGATGGCCCCTACTCGACTGGCATCTTCAAGAAGTCCGAAGAAGAACGCTGAAGGAACGATATCAAGGAATGAAGAAGATAACAATATGGCTCGATTCTTTTAGATAATATCGCGATAGCTCAAGCTCTAATACTTTGAGTGATGATGAGGATATGAGAGATAATATGCTAGTCGTTGAGAATTAAATTCCTTGACTATTTCAATAATAATCGCAATAAATCTTGTTATAATTTAATCAATAATGATTGCAACGATTTTCGATGTTTCTCTTGAATAGAGGGTCACATGTGACAAGACCAAGAACAGTTAATGTTGATTTTACATAATTTGACTTTTCAGCAGGGCTTGAGAATCCTACCCGGAAGTCATATAATCAATATAATAATAATATAGTCAATGATAAAACTTTTTTGTTGAGGTTTGGTGACAATTCTATATGAAGGGTGGTGATGAATGGGTGAAAGAATATCAAGATAAAAACAATCAAAAAATTTTAATTATGTTGAACAGTTACCTACTAATTCCTAAATTTGAGTGATGTTTTATTCGACGTAAATTCTGTGGCGCTTGAATGATTTTCACCTTTTCTTTTCGATGGGTGTTAAGATGTGGGTTTTATAAGAAGCGAGGTGGGTGGGTGCAGAAAACTATTTTTCATTGTTGAGAAGATCTTTTGCTATTCTTTCTTTCGTAAAATGTCCCGCTTCATGACTTTTCTGTTGGATTTCAACAAATCTAAAGGACTTCAACAAGCCGGAACCTTTTTAGTGTTATCTGCTGTGGCTTATAATATTGCGACTTACCGTTCGGATGTTGAGATTGACTTACTTAACGGTCGCATTAAAATCAAGCCTTATCGTGGAAGTCTTAAGATATTTGCAAAAATCCACGACCACAAGATTTCCGTCGAAGAGACAATCGCTGTATTGAAAGCATGGTTTATTGAAGCTTGTGAAGAAGCCTTACACGCAGGGGATTCAACGGAAGTCGCTCGACGTCTTGACTGCACCGAGTCGCAGGCAATGTTATTGATGCAACAGAAAGACCACTTTTACGAATTCATAACGTTTGAAGCAACGAACGATTTGGTCAGTAGCGTTGAGGATTTTAAGAATAAAGATGTACTTATTGAACGGTTAGCAAAATCCCGCGAAAAACCAAGACGTAATAGTCTTTTAGAGTTTGGAAGAATTTCCCTTGAGACAAACTCTTTCCGACAGTTTCTGACCGAAGACGACTTTCGACAACTTCTTAACACTTCGAAAAGGGGGCTCGAGATTCGAAAAGAAAACATTCTTTATCGTTTAACTGAGAAATATTCTCTCAAATATTGTGAAGATGAAAACTTTCGATATCAATTGTTAACGAAAGTAGAGGATCCTTTAGAACAAATTATAGTAAAATTGGAATATTCAAAAATGAAAGAGCATGAAGAAGTGTTTAACAGATTTCCTGTTCATTTGATATGTACCGACCTTGAAGGATCAGATGTCGATATCTCTCTGCGAAATGTAAAGGAAATCAGCCTCCACAGTATGAATTCAGATATCGGATTATTAATGTGTATCGACGAATGTAAAAAGATTACCTTACAAGATTGCCCAGGGATTACTCATATTTCACCACTGAGAAGTTGTGAACATTTGATACTGAATAAATGTGAGAATATTAAAGATTTTAGTGGTTTAGACCGAGGAGTGGTGAAAATTTTATTAATAAAGGATAATCCTCTTTCCAATGTGAATGACTTTCGTTTCATTCGAAATCTTACTTTGCAAGAGTGTAATAGTCTACACAATGTCAGTCCACTATATGGTATTTATGATCTTTCTTTAATACAATGTAAGGCGGTATCAGATATTTCTTCTTTAGGACGTCATCATCGCTTAGAAGTTTCGAGATGTAGTGAAATATTGTCAGGTTATTATGCTTTAAAGGATATTCCAGTCGTGAAGCTAGTTAGATGTGATGTCACTGATGTTTCGGTTTTGAGCAAGGCAAAGGTTGTCTATTTAGAAGAGTGTGGTTCTTTAGTGGATTTAATTCCTTTAAGAGGAGCGAGAGAGTTAACTTTAAGAGACTGTGAGAGCATCGAAGATATCTCAATGCTAACAACAGTTCAGAAGCTTACTCTACGTAGTTTACCTCACGTAAAGAATTATGAGGGGATTGATCAAATGAAGAATTTATCCCTTCAAGTTACCTCCTCAGAGACTGCAATGATAGAAAAGTTTCCTAATGTTAGGAGCATTGAAAGTACCATTTCTTCTTCCTTTTTTGACAACATCATACCATTATTACCTGCTTTTACTAATCTTCATTCACTTACTCTTTGTAATGATTCAGCAGTAAAGATTGAAGTTAGTTTTGATATTCCTACAGTTATTATAGAATGTTGTGGAGTGAAGAATATTAGTGGTCTTGGAAAGAATCGTGTTGTTCGATTATTTCAATGTCAAGGAAATGATTTGGATGTTAGTTGCCTGGCAACAGTTCCTTTAGTCTCAATTATCCAATGTCAATTCAAAAAAGTTAATTATGAGAGTTTAGAGAATGTTCCACGATTAAAAATTGATAACTAGGTGGATAAACGAAGTTCCTAATTGTGTTACGTGCAACTCTTTCGGGAATCACAGGAGGGGATTTTATTTTTACTCCTTTTAGTATCCTGTTCCTTGGGATATTAGGATACTATGTGGGATTTAATACTACAAAATCTGATAATGATTAAAAAGAATCTGTTTCTCTCTCCAACTATGATTTTCGGACTGAAGATATAAGTCACAATCGCTGTAGAAATGATTTGTATCTCACCCTTGAATAATAATATCATAACTGCAGCCTTTTTATTCCCTCCATTGCATCAGTTTGTTTAATATTAGCTCGGAGTGAGGTAAGCTCAAGCCTCAGCCAACAGTAAAAGATTCAAAAATAAATGAAGTACAAGTATTGGCGGAAGAACTGAAGAGAACTGAGCGCAAACTTAGTTGAAAATAATAGTTTTCCTTCGTTAAGACGAAATTTTTTTGGTGTCTTCAATGATTAAAAGACAAATGTATCACTGCCCGTTCGAGCCGTTATCAACTTCTACCGATATAACTTCACACATTTCAGTCGTCGGTAAATTGTCTAACAATAAACTCAAAAATCCCAGGTAACACTCTTCGTTTATTCGGCAGAAATCTTGGTGTGGACATGGAAATCTTGGTAACGACAAGATGGTTTTACCGATATGGAGTTCGCAATAAAACTCTAGAACGCTTCGTTTTATTGCATGGACGTATGATAAGACGTTTATGGCATGGGTATCGACGCCTTCACCAACTCTGAGGAATATGACATAGAATTCTTTAAATGAAATGTTCAATTTAAAAGTGGAAGAGGAGACTAATTGTGTTAGCTGCTTACGACAATTCACTTTTGAACCGAAAAAATGAACTGTTGAAAGTTAACATTCGAATCTCTGTCAACAATCAAATTCACTTTTCACTCGTGCAGACAAAAATATCTATGAAGAGAAATTATACTTATACCAGGAATTGATAGGCCAAAAAGAATCACCTCTGTAAAGCTACGTGTGTGGAAACAACAATCGGTAGGTGTTATTTTCTCTCATACTATTAATACCGGTAGAAGACCGGCAATATGTCGGTAATGAGGGAGACTTGCCAAATTTTGAGAATCTCTGAGGAGATGTAAATTTAAGAGAAGGAATTAACAGTGATTTGTGATGTTGTTACTTGTGAATCTTCCTGATGTTATTATCAAACATCTCCAATCCTTCCTCTCTAATGATGATTTTCATTACTTCCTTAACTCTAATAAACGCCATTTCAGATCCTTGAAAAAAGAGACGGTCTATTTCTCTTTGAATCGGGAGAAAAGTCGAGAATATGTGGAAGATGAAAGATTTCGAAAGATGATATTAAGGAAGGTGAAGGATAGCAGTAAGCAGATAGGATTGACATTTGATGGAAATTATAAATTACAGGATCTTGGTTTCATGGTACAGAAGATCGACATTGGTAAAGCTTATAATTACTTGTTTGAGAATGTCTCTTCACAGCGTTATTTATTGCCGACAAAGAGCAACGAGATTCCTTATCTTCCAAAGTTGCAAGATCTTCAACTTTATAATTGTGTGAATGCTCAAGATTTTTCGAGCTTATCTCATTTGAGGAAGCTTGAGATATTTACTGCGCCTGAGCTCACGAACATCACATCTTTACAAAACATTCCTCATTTATCGCTTAGCAACTGTCCGAATATCCAGAATTTCGCTGTACTTAGTAGTAAAAGGCAAAGATCGTTGACTATAAGTCAATCTCCTATCGCAGATGTCTCTTTTCTTTGTAATATGATGGAGGTTAAACTCTGCTCCTGCGATCAACTTGTCGATGTTTCACCATTATACGGCGTGAAGAATCTCCTTTTAATGAGCTGTTCTCGTATTGAAGATATTTCTAGTTTAGGAAATCATCATCGATTAACGATATTGAGTTGTGCTTCCATTAAGCGAGGATATGAATGCTTTCGAACTGTTCGTCATGTCAGCTTATCTCAATTGGAAGTACCTGATTTAAGTGTCTTTCGAGAAGTGAAAAGCCTTCAAATAACTGTTTACCATTCAACGGAAAGTCAATTATTCTTATTGAAAGATATTCCTGAACTTAACTTACTTTCCTCTTTCTATTATGGTGGAATGGAGATGTACAATTTATCTCTGCTGGGAAATATCAGAGTGACATTAAACCTGGACATCCTACGAATCGACGAAAGTGGCTTGCCTTCTCAATTGCGTTATCTTGAATTGGATCGATGCAATCAGATTGAAAAGATTATTAATGAAGGGAAAACATCTATCTTTCGTCATTTACAATCTCTTCATATTAGACATTGTTCGATTGAACATGTAAATGGATTGGGAGATATCCCGACAATAATTCTCCAATTCTGTTTCAAGCTATACAATATCAGTGGTCTTGGGAGAAACAGATGTGTGGAGTTGCGGGATTGCTCACAGATCCGTGACGTTAGTAGTTTGGCGACTGTTCCGATTGTCACGATAAGGAACTGTGAAGGAATAGTGGATTACAGTTGTCTATCATCAGTTCCACGCTTGAAGATAGTGCGAAGATAATACTGATGATAAGAAGGATTGATAGATTGCAACAATGATCCACAATGTTAGTCAACAGTGCATGGCTATGGACCTGGGTTA
>VKHI01000337.1:0-18386 GCA_015145745.1 Poterioochromonas sp. DS
GAATCTCTATCACGAAGAATCCTTATTCGATGTCAATCCAATCGACTTGGAGCAACCCGTGACGATTCGAAAGTGATACTCCAGAACCTGACTGGGGTAAGAGAGATTCATTCTGATAATACTTTGTTTGAACTTTCTTTCTTTGCCAGAGAATTTTACGCTTTGCAAGAGCTGATAAACATGTTGCATACTTAATATGTGATCGAAAGAAAGCCGACAGGTGTTCCTGGGGTTGTGTGATCGTCTGGAATGATGTTGAGAAGATATGGATGCTTTCAAGCCTCTCAAATGAGCAGCATTCCTGTCCTCACCCAGCATCTCAGTTAATTTCATTTCTTTTAGACAATGGAAGCAAGATTACTTTTGTTCCTATTCGACCAAGTGATAAAGAATCCTTCTATTGCAACTTCGTGGAATCGTTCTTTGAAGATTATTCCAATTATAAAATTGAATGCTTTAACGATGAAGGGGTTTTGGAGAGACAAAATATTGATCAAGTACGTACGCTATTGGAGCGTAATTGCCTTTCTCAGTTTACAAATTACATTGAGAACTCTTTTGATGCTCAATCCTTTGAGAAAGGAGGTTATTTCTTGAAGATCAATGGGATTACCGTGGGAGGCTTTTTGTACCTTCTCCATGACGATGGAACCCTTTATATCGCAGAATTATATATTGGGAGTGAATTTAAGAGAAGAAGAATTGGTTCGAGTTTTCTTTGTCATTCAAGTGATTATTTCGACTTTATTGGAGAACCATGTCGAATTAGAGTAAAGAATCTTGAGATCCTTTGTCGTTACGAAAATAAGGGTGGCATGGCTTTATACAATAAAGTTGCGCGAGATCTTAGCTCATTTTGCGAATCTCCAAATTTAGGAAAACGCTATGATTACTCTTCTGAATTGTATTGCGGATACTCTACTTGCAGTAGTGTTTCTCCTCTTTCAAGCAACAACATCTCTGCTACTTCACTCAGCTCGATTCCTGTGTTTAATTTGCTGTTGGAAGAACGTCGAGATCGTGGTGATACTTTCGATAGCACTGAAGAAGACTATTCTAATATTTTTGACCTTTGGAATGAAGGTAATTAATTTCTTCTTCTAAAGAAGTTTAATTTTGATTTTCATTTCTCTTTGTAAACAGATATTCTTGAGACACCTAGAGACTTTTGTAGCCTTCCCTAGAAGGTGAGGATTACTTGTTTGATCACAGCATTCTGTGGTATGGCAAATATCTATTGTTATCATCATTTGTTATTATTGTATTGCTTTGTCGCTATTTTGAAAACCTTCCTGTGTTTTATTGAAAGTTTTGTTTCTTCTTTCTCAGCCTTTTTATTAATTCTGAGTGTGCTATAAATTGGTACACTCACATCTGTACATACAAAGAGACATTTCTCTATTACCCCCATTTCTTCTTGTGTATTATTCTTTCTTCCTTCTTTTGCGAAACTATTTAAGTAGATTATAAGTGATCAACTTCGCAGAGTTATTTTTTGATGTTTATCACTTCTTCAAATGTCAAAAGATACTTAGATACGTTTTTTTCATTGCTTCTCCTTTTATATAAAACATCCAATAAATAATGAGTCCGTTTTAAGTAGTCCTGATAAGTTCGATAAAACAAAGAAAGAATAAAGCTATTATTTTACATGTTAAACAGTTTTGTTGTATGTACATTTAAATAAAAAAACAGTGACTACATTCATCTGAATATATTATGTGAAATAACGATACGTAAAGAGACGTTCGGAAAATCTTAAGAGAGTAAACGGTCAAATGAAAAACTCGATATTTTATTGATGAAAATTAGAGTTATTTCTCAAATATTTCAATTTTTAAAGATTTTGAAATTTGAATTTTCCCGCATTCACCACAGATAAAACTGATAACAATTAGATAGAGAAGGAAGAAGCCTTGCTTACTGCTTAGTATAGACTCTTCTTCTATTGCCAGAACCTCTTATTCTCTTATTCATTTGTTATTGAGATTTAATCTTGCTGGTTTTTCACACTGAAGAATGAAGTTCATGCAATATTTCTCTGTCGTTGCAGTTTTCTGCTTATCCTTCGTTGCAGCTCAAGAGGCAGCATCCCAACCTCAAACTACTAACAATGCTCCTGCTAGTCCTCCTGCAACTGCTGAGGATACACAAACCCGATTTGGTAGTTTAAGCGTAAGTTCCACCACTCTTACAACCTCTTTCCTTACACCGTAATTTATCTCTTTCCCTTCTTCATATCTCTTATTAGGTACCTTTAAGAGTATCTGGTCAAAACTTCACAGTTCGTTTCTCACCAGAGAAAAGATCCTCCATTAATGTTGCAACTCAAATTTGCACAGATAAAGCAACAGAGATTGGTGTGACCGAGGAGAACTATCAAGGATGTGTGACCAATATTGCCAATTACTTACAACAATATGTTGAAAATTGGACAAATGAAAAAATTTTACGTTTCCCGGTCTCTATCAATGAAACAGAGTTTAACTTACGTTTCATTCCTGAGATTCGTTCCTCTAAAGAACTATCCGTTGAACTATGTAATCAATATAGTAATGTTACCGGTTTATCATTTACGGATGATAATGCATGTAATCTACCAGTACAACGTTATATTCAACAACGTATTAATGCATTTTATGCAGAGAAAACATTAGAATTACCATTAACATTAAATAATAATTTAACTTTAACTGTTCGTTTCTTACCAGAAAGACAATCACCAATTGAAGTAGCAACACAAATCTGTATTAATTATGCAAAACCATTAGAATTAACAGAAGAAACTATTCGTGGTAATTGTATTGCACCAATTACGAATTATTTAACCGATCAAGTATCACGATGGGTTCAATCCAAGACATTAGAATTTTCATTTCAAGTCAATGGTAAAGCTTATTCTGTTTCTTTTTTACCTGAAAGAACATCACCAACAAATGTTGCACAAGAATTTTGTGTTCAGAATGCTCAAGAATTATCATTAACCAATGAAAACATTATTAATAACTGTATTCAACCAATGGCTAATTTATTTACAAATACTGTACAAGAATGGATTGATTCTAAACGTGTTTCTATTCCTGTTTCTTTTGCCGGTAAAGAAGTTAATGTTGTTTTCATGCCTGAGAGAGAGACTGTCAATACTGTTGCCAGAGATGTTTGTTTACGTCAGGTGGAATCTTTAGGTTTAACGAATGAGAACTTTGTTTCAGAATGTGTGAATCCTTTAACTTCTGTTTTAAGACAAGGATTAAATAGCTGGGTCGCTCAAAGAAGACAACAACAGCAGCAGGCTCAAGCCCAAACTCAAGCTCAACCTTAAAGAATGGGAGATGAGGGGCAAAGGAAGCTGTTTATTATGTCTGTGGTGTTTGTGTTTTGTGCTTTTCATTTGGGAGAAGGGGAATGTTAAGAATGGCTCTTAGCAATTATTGCATAGTGTTTTATTTATGAATGATTGTAGTTGTTAACATAATTATACCTTGATCTCTTGATAATAGCCAGCACTGCTAATTAAAAAGAAAACCTCTTCAAAGAGCGCTTTTCTTTGGAAGGAAAGTGTTTTTTCTGTGTGAAGGCTTTTGATTGATGCACTCACTCATAATAAGAGATAAGAGATTAATAATATTAATAATTGAAAGAAAACTGCAATAAAATGAGCAATAAAGAGAATTCGTCATCTTCAAACTCTTCAACACTTTCTGTGTTTAGTCAAGTATATCGAAATTTGGTTGTAGATTATCAGAAAAATCAAAATAAGAAGTTATTAATGGTTGATGCCTTTATACTATATTCGATATCTACTGCTATCATCCAGGTAAGGATTGAATTGATACCTTTGCATTTAACTGAGTTAATATCGTTTATGAAAAAAAAGGCTGTCTATATGGTATTAGTTGGAACTTTCCCATTCAATTCATTTTTATCTGGATTCTTCTGTCATATTGGATTATTTGCTCTTGGAGGTAAACAACCCCATATAACTTGATTTATAACCTTCATTGAAATGGTTTCTTCTCTTAAATAGTATCTTTAAGACTTCAACTGTCCTCCACCGATGAGTTTAGCAATGTAGAGCCTGAGAAAGCCTTCGGTGACTTTGCCTTCGCTGCTGTAGTATTGTTATTCGTTGTGTTTAGTTTCTTAGGATAATTTCACAACACACATATATATTCCATCTCTATCGATCAACTCCCTTCCTCCACTTACTTCACTATTTCACTTCATCGCCCTTCTATCATAATTGTCACAAATCTTTTGTTGTTCTTGTCTTGTTAATTGAATGAAAGAGATGGGAAGCTATCGAAACAATTGAACGGACGAACAATCTCCCTTTCGACATGATGGAGTAATATTTGTCATTTATGATGATAATAATCGAAGAAATTGATAGAATTTACAAGAAATAAATCACGGGGAAACAAATAGATTGATTCTGATATGAGAATTCTCAAACTCCCATTAATGCCTTCACATGAGCCTCCACACACTTCGCTAGACCGAGAGTGTCAGGGGCTGTATCATAACCACCTTCTAAAATACTTAAAACCTTCGCAGAAGTCTTCCCTTGACTTATTGCGATCTGTTCCATAGATTCCATCAACTATCATGACAAACAGGCGAATTAAACATCAAAAATACTCTCAATGGGAAACAAGTCATCTTACCAATTTCGTGCATCGGTGGAAGTCTTTCGTACTTAGTTTCAACTCACTTCCTAACGGATCAGTGAAATAACCATCAAAGCCAGCTAATCAGACATACGAGTAAGAAGGTGTCAAAAGAAACGATAGACAAGGTATACCTGAAATAATTAATAACTCTGGCTGAAATTGCTTTAACCGAGGGATCACAATGTCTCGTATCGCAGTGATATATCCCTCAGAACCACTGCAGAAGGGGAGAGTTTCACCTTGAGCCGTATGATTCTCTTCAGGTTCTATTTCCTCTATTATGGCTTTGCTATTGTCTGTTGGAATATTCTCATCATCGACTGACATGATTTCTGACTTATCGTCGGTATTCGCATCGTTTTTCTCTTCCTCTGACATGATGTCATCGGATTCCTTCGCATGGAAAGCCTTCTTTTCACCAATATTTGCTGCGGTCGGTGTCGATTTAGAAGGAGCACATTCCAGCGCATAGACCATATTCGCAGGGAATATTCCGACAGACACATAATTCTCTTTAACCTCCGTCACGCCTTGGAATGAGGGATAGAAGCCACAACCACAATTCTTGGCAGCTAGAGGAAAGTAATTCCCGTCATTTTTTGGTCCGTAAATCATCTGCACTGAAGCGAAGAAGGTATCAGGATCATTCTGTACTATTTCCGCAGTTCCATTACCGAAGTGGACATCGATGTCAACAATGGCAATCTTTGTAACTCCCCAGAAGACGCGAGCATAGGTGAGAGCAATCGCAGCGTTATTTAAAAGACAGAAACCAGTGCTAATCGATCCCTTCGTGCAACCATTTCGACCACAATGATGTCCAGGAGGTCGAGTACAAGCAAAGGCGTTGGTATTTTCCCCAGACATTACTATGTCGATGCCTTTACACACAGTTCCAGCTGCACATAGAGCGGCTTTCAAACTATTCGCACTCACATAAGTGTCCGTCATTCCGTCAGATACTGCGGAGTTGGTGGGAGCTTGATTGGTGGTAGTGGCTGAGCTATCATTTTCAGCCGTGGTCGCTCGAGGCTTTCTTCCTCTTCTTTTTCGAACGGGGACTTCCTCTTCACTCTCAAGATCATCATCGTCGTCTTCATTTCGATCTCTATTTTTCAGAATTTTATCACTTTCACGCTTTGCGAGAACATCACTGGAAAGTCTCCTTCTCCTCTTTCTCTTTGGTCCTGGTTCTTCTTCATCATCGTCTTCTTCATCTTCATCGTCTTCTTCTATGGGAGCAGTGCTGATATCGTAAATATTTCTCTTGGTAATATCAATCCATAGATAGCTATCCGCATCATCTATAGCAGGTATAAACTTTACTAAAACGATGTGTGGGCGAGATGGATCCAGATACAAAACAACAGCTTTTCTCCAGGCAGTATTCGCATTAGTATATACATACACCCATTGCCCCGGACTGACAGTTGTCGAACTTTCAACTCCATCGCTGAGTCCGAGAAGAGTGCAATCTTGACAATACAAATTGTTGTTATCATCGGACACTCCACAACGAGCATGAATCAAGGAAGGGCAAGTGCGGCATTTGATTGAGTTTTTAGAAGAAACCAACCTTGAGCAGTGATTACATTGAACAAGTGAAGGAATTGCATCAATTGAAGCAGAGACTAAATCAGGAATTGAGGTTGTTTGAATTTCTTTTTCTTCTGCAGAAGTGTCTTTGTCCATTTTAACTTCTACGGTCTCTCCTATTTCCATGGCTGTTTCCTCCTTAATCACCAAGGTTTTAGAGGTCGTATCGTGATTAGAAACAGAGATGACCATTTCCCCGCTGAGCATTTTCTCCAAACATTCATCTACCACAATAATATTAGAGAAAGTTATGAAGAGTCAAAAAAAATAATAGGATTTACCAATTTTCAATGATTCCTCCTCTAAAAATGCTTTCCATTTGCTCATTGGCTTAATTCTGTCCTGTAAAGTTGAGCAAATACCAAGGTGAGTCAAGAAATCTGTTTTTGTAACGAATGCATTCCGATAAATTCCACAATGACTGCAGTTTGCGCGCTCTTCATTAGCATAATTTGCTCCTTTCTTTTGCGAATACAGTAGCCACCTATGGGATGAACATTAGTCATATACGTAAAAGAAAATCCTCCTAAACTTACTTAATCACTTGATAAGAGAACTCGTCGCCACGGGATAGATACGGATTCGATCTCAAACGAATAAATTTGGAAATGATTGGTTGAGATAAAAGAGATAGGCTTAATCGAGAAGCTTCTTTCGCAACATAACTGTGCGATAGTTCTCGTCGATCGACTTCATCAATAAAATCATTGAGAATCATAGCAATAGTCTTCAGTGAAATTGGTTTTTCCTCGTCAAATTCTTGCATATAAAACTTATCACTATATTTTGCCTTTAAAGTATGATCACGAGGCGACTCTGGTTCATCGTCGTTATTATCTTGATTCTCTATATTGTTTCGCTCATTCTCAGGAAGCATACGATATTCTATATTCTTTTTCTTTCTACCAGGCCTACCTCTGCCTTTAAAACGGGGTTGCGGTACTTCTTCAATCTCGCTCAAGTCTGCTTCCTGATTTTTTATCTTGATTTCACGAACAACTGACTCAGGAACAGGGGGTAGGTTTTCAGTCTCTTCCATACTGTCAACCGACATTTCCTCATAACCAGCTTTATTATTTGCTTTAGCTTCTTCGACAATACTGCTTCCATCACTCTTAACACTCTTTATATCCTCCGTATCCTTCATCTCTTCACTTTCAACAACTGGATTGATACTGCTCTTCACACTCTCCTCAGGAGGAATAGTGGTTTTAGCATCTTCAGTGTGGGTAACACTTTCTTCGCTACTCTTAGTTCTGTCCATAGTACTTTCTATTTTAATTTGAATTGAAGATCGTGGAGATATTAAGTTCGGGGGAACGAGAAACTCTTCGAGTAAACGATGCTGAACCGGAAGTTTCGACGATTGCGGAGTGGCCACAGGCGAAGCTGAAGAAATAGTGGAATCTTCAACTTTCACCTGAATAATATTGGATTGGATCTGACCGGAGTTATTGTTGTCATTATCGTAATCTTTTTGGTGACTCTTAGAGCTTCTTTTAAGACCAAGTTCATCTTCATCTTCTTCAGTCATTTCACTTAATTTTACGAACTTGGTACCCTTCAAAATGAATTGAAAATAGGGATGCTTCAATAAATCGTTGAATTTAGATAACTCCTTCTCCTGGAGATATTTCTGATGAGTGAAAATGAATAAAAACGATTGCATCACCAATTTCGTTGATAACTCAAACGATGAACGATTATGAAACCATCCAGACACTCCTGTTTGAGTATGTTTCGATCGGAAACATTTCTCTAACTCATGTGCAACAGTGATTTGCTTTAAGTTCATTCGTTTCATTAAAATCACAAGTAATTTTTGCAGCAGCTCTTCGAACTTTTGAAGATCAGTGGCATCAGTAAAATATCCCGCATTAATTTCCTTTCTAATTTTACCTCGCCGAGTATCAGGTAGTGCGGGGAGACGCCAGAACCCATCTTTCCTTGGCAAGAAGCGTCGATCTTTATCTGTGGAAGCATGGTAGGCTCCTAATTCATAAGGTTGAAAGTCAAGAGCAAGATCTGCACTCTGCTGCGTATTCTCCTGCTTTGGTTGATTTTCTCCTTTCGCCACGCTCACATCAATCTCATTATCTGAAGCTAATGTCATTTGATCATCACCCCCGATTTGTTCCTTTTCGTTGTCATTATCTTCATTCAATTCTTCGGTCATCTCAGTCCTTTCGGCTACTTGTTCTGTCATCTCTTCTCGTTCCTCTTTATTACCACCATCTTCCTGTCTTTCTCCATCATCTTCCTCGTCTGAATCTAACGGCTTCATTTCTCGATCGTAGAACTTTCTCTTTTTCGAGCCAGTGGATCGACGACGCGTTTCTGTGGATTCTTTTTGAGCAGCAAGAATCTCCTCTTTCTTTCGACGATTTCTCGATCCTTTCGCACGAGGCAATCCGGATTTATTCGTTAATCTCCTCGCGGAATACTCAAAAGCATCTTTTTTCAATTCTTCTTGGTTAAATTCTAAGGAGCCAAAATATTCATCAGGGGTAGTGCTAGTTGGGAGAGGAGAAGGAAGTTTGATTGTAAGCAAATCTTTCATAAAAGTAGGACACTCGTAATTATTATTCGTCTCGAAATCAACTGGAGCTAATTCATCGTGACGCTTGATGTATGCATCTAAATCCTGATATCGAAAATTGAATAGCCAACGATAAGACGCCTGCTCAATATTCTTAGATAAGCCAGCAGAAGTTCTTCCATGTAACCAAAGACTCATGTGAGCGTCTTTCACATCTACTTTCTCAAGAATATGACGTTGTATTCTCACGTGAGTCAAAATTCTGGTAAGTAGCTTGTGGAGGCGCAGATCTGTATGTGAAAATCTAATCAGCTGCTGCGAAGAACTTGAAGGAGTTGCAGGCGTCGTGGCCAGTTTTTTAATTTTTTGATCAACAGCTTGACCAATTAACTTAAAGGAATCGCTATTTAAATAAGCCGTGGCTCCCCAGACTAATCTTATCTTCGCGAATCCAGTCTGCTGATTTAATTCCAAGACTGTTCCTTCTCCATAAGGTGTGGAGGCACGAGTTTCTGATTTATGTTGATCCACTGCTTCAGGAACAACTACATCGCTTTGGCGCCTTCTTACACGAAGACTCCGAATCCTTTTGCCTTTCCGCGTCAAGGCATTTGCAATAGTGAAATCTCCATCTCTCGGTGCCAAAATCTGGAGCAAATGATCCATCGATTCATCGCCTAATCTTTGTTTCCAATGTTTTGAAGGCTGGAAGTTAAACAAATTTTGAGCTTTTCTCTTGATTTCCTCTGGCTCTGAGTCAGAACTCAATTCATATTGAGATTCCCATTCCGTATCGAACTCTAAGGGTACATAAAGATCGTCACGCTTAGCTTCCTTTTCATACTCGTATAATCTTTTAAGATAATGAGAAGAATGCACTAATGATAAACACCAAAAAGGAGGCGATTTAATATGATCACATTTTTCAAACGTTAAAGCTCTGACAGTATCATTAGATGCTGAAGGGAGCTTTAGCCGCATTAACACACGCAAACACGTCTCGACTCGCTTTTGATCTTCAACGTGATCCGACGGGGTGTCATGGAATAAATGAGTAAAATAGAGTACAACAGTAGCATTTTTGTATTTTGGGATATTAGTCGATTTCGACTGGAGCATCAAAGTTGGAGTCGATAAATTCTTTGATAGAAGTTGCTTCAAAGAAGTTTCTAAACCTTGAACCATTGGTGCAAACTTATGATAAGAAGTATTTATGGTCAACTTCTTAAACAACTTCAAAGCTTCGTAACATACTCGAATTGAATGAAAGAAAGCTAACTGCTTGGAGTTATTATCCTCTGAAGAGAAATCATTTGAAGAATCCTCATTTTCGTTGCTTGAAATATTAAACATATTTTGTAATGTATGCAGCAAATAGTTCAGTAAATCGGGTAACTCTTGCGATAGGTGACCATTGTCTAACTCATCTTGAGCTTTAGAAATAGTTTGGCGAAGGTTAGATAGGAGCTGTAGTCGAAGCTCTGCACTTTCAGAATTGTATTTACTCAACTGTAATTTTACTTCATTAACTTGCTTCAGCAAACTCACTTGAGTTTGTAACATATCAATAGAAGTTTCAACTTCGTTCAAAGAGGACTCTGCCAATCTGGTTTTTCTCTTCGCTGCTTCATAAATCTACAATCCAGAAAAGGGTCAGACAAAACTCTAGATAAGTCTTCACGACTTACTCGAAGAGCTTCTTCCTCCTCTCTTTGAGCTTCTTCCACAGCGGACTTCAGTTGGTGAACTTCTTCTGACATCGCCAAAGAAGATTTACTAATCAACCCTGACTCATCATTCCCAAGTAAATAAGGGGTTCTTTCTTCTGCTGTCTTCAATGAAACTTCATTTCGGAGCTTTCTCGTTCTTTCTTTTTGTTCAAAGCGGTCTAAACGCTTAATGTCGATATTTTTCGCTCGATCAAGTCGAAAACAAAGATCGGCCAGTTTACAGAAGCCAATTAAAGGATCTAAAGCAGATCAATTAAATGGAAATAACGTTTAAAGATCTAAGTAGATACCTTTTGCAGAGTGATTCAATTCTTCAAATAAACCCTCGAAGTTCTGTTCGTACTCATTTTCAGCAAATTCGGTCTTTACACCATAAAGCAACTCGCCCTCAGCTTTGATGGATTGAAGCTCTTCCTTGATATTATTGTATAAGATAGATAGTTTTGGATAGTTTATTCTGGATAGGTGCTCTTGCAGAGAATAAGAACTTGAAGTTTGATCCTCTAGTGCCTCGGCGTACTGCGCGAGAAAATGAGGGAAAGCTTGAGACTCTTTCTCAATAGAAGCTTTTATAAAGGCAACTAACTCTTCTTTACTCGATGCATTCTTTAGAAAACAAAGTTATTCCATCTCTACCATCAACCTTTTGTCTAAATCTTACCTGGAAGCTTTGCTCGAATATCTTCAGCCATTTATTGAAGCGAACATGCTCATTTGCATCAACCATAGCTTATTCTGCTTCGTTTCACTTAGAAAAATAGTTATACTATGATATCTATACATTTTCAAGCGTTAGTGATAGAAGTTATACTTATCAGTATTTTCGGTATTCTAATTCTCAGCATTTTATCACTTACTTTTCTTTCAATTACTTCAATTGGTTACTTTCAAAGAAACAATTTATTGGAACGTAAATAATATTCCCCACTTAAAACCAAATAGATTCTATAGCTTTCTTATCCTTCGTCTTAATTGTTATAGTCACAAATATTCTATTAAACTTGTTGAAAGTATTCAACAAATAAATTAAAATTTGATCATTCAATTTCCATTTTCGAAATTTCGAGGATTCGAATATTACCGACAAATACCGCCAAGCTATCGATAAATACCGACAAGTTATTTGTTCATTTATTTATGGCATCTTTTCCCTCATTGTTTTTGGAAAGAGATAGAAGAATTGGGAGCTAAAAATGATTGATTCAGGTTATGTTATAGCAGCTTTATTGGTAACGTTATGCATATTAGCCGCATTAGATCTATGGCGTCAGTTTGCGATTAAAGATGAGGCTCAATTCGAATTGAATTATAGCAAAGGTATTACACTCAATCCACAATTTTGGAAGATCGGTTATCAATTAGAAGATATTGAAGTAAGAATTGATTCACAATATGAAAGATTTCAGAAGATATTACATAATATTGATATGAACTTAGCACCAAGATTTGTATTGAATAAAAATACTCTTAGGAATGGGAATTCAATAAGAAATATTGAATATACAAGGAAATCACGTATTGTTATACATGAATTAGAACAAAATGATACAGAAATTTTTCAAATTCGATGTGAAGAGAAAGGACCCCAGTTGAGAGTCGGATTGAATGATTATCGCACTGACAGTAGAGATGAGTGCCAAATATTTACTTCTCCTAAAGTTGAAGAACATATAGGTCCTCAACATATGTTTGATTTAATACATTTAGATTCTGGTGCATTTGCCCTAAGGTATGTTGGTAATGGGATGTACGTCACTGCTGTTCCTCCACCCTCAGACAATAGTCGTCTTCCATGGAAACTCGTTGTAGGAGGACCTTCCATCGGTGCTGCAGAAACTTTTCGTCTTACTTCAGAGAAATACATGTACTCTGCTCTTATGGGTAAGTTATAACGCTCATAATTCAATGCTTTGTAATGGTTTCACCACCTATAGGTGGATTCTTCTTCTGCGGTGCTGGTCAAATGATAACTGGTTATAGTGATAGTTATCATTCCAATTTTAATCATTTCATATTAGAATCTGTTCCAAAAGATTTAATTATGACATCCTATGCATTAGTTGATCTCTCCAAGAAAGTTAGTCATATACAATCATCTTATCTTCAAAAATATGAAACCCAACGAAAGATTAAACTATCAACCTCAACAACCTCCACTTTTACTAATGCATCATCACTATATCTAAATGATCATGATATACCCATCAAAATTGCTTTAGCAATCCCAATGACCTCTAAAGGAACAGCAATGAAAGATGTATTAGATTCTCCTTTCTGGAATAATTTATTTGATTCTTTCATGAAATCCATTGATTGGAGAAGTAATAAATATATCTATCGTTTTTATATTGGTTTTGATCGTGCTGATGGTAAATATGATACAGGTGATGCATGGAATGAATTCCGTGAAGAATTTAAACATCGTGCAATCTTTCGAATGTCAGAACAAATGATGTCAGAAGAAGTAATTAATAATATATTAGAAGGGCAATTATCATTAAAACTAATGCATTTTGATCATTTAGATGGTGCACCATCACAAATTGTTTCACAATTAATTGTTACAGCATATGCTGATACCTTTGATTATTTTTATCAGGTAAGCCCTATTAACTCTCCTCTCTCTTCTTGTCTTGCTTGAATCTAACCTTTTTGAGACAGGTGAATGATGATACCGTCCTTGAGACTCCTAATTGGGCAACTAAGCTGATCGCCACATTAAAAACGAATCCCTTTGTTGCTAACTTTGGAGTCACTGGCCCTCTTGATAGTAATAATGAGAAGATTTTCACTCACAGTTTCGTCCATCGCACTCACATTGATGTTTTTGGTTATCATTTCCCTTCAGCTTTTAAGAATTGGTGGTCAGATGATTGGATCTCTACAGTATATGGTTCGAAGCATACATTTAGATGCTCTGATGTCACTATTAAGCACAATGTTCATGGTCAGAAGACTGGCGATATCAATCGTTATCAAGTTGATAAGGTAAGTTTCCCTATCTTGCATCTCATGGTGTAACGTGTTGTTTAGTCTGCACAATTTGTTCTCGAGGATGAACTTCGATTTGGTCACGCTAAGGTAAGCATTAATTTGTCATTAGAAAGGAACTTGTCTAATAATGTTTGTTGAAAGATTGATGCTTGGTTAAAGAAGCATTCTCTCCCTCGCCTGCCTTTACCTGAGATATGCAGTTATATTCCTACTGTCAGATATATTGCGAGTAGAATTATCGACAGTAAAATGGGTAATGATATCAAGGAAAGTCTGTAGCAGAGTTCCATCAGAGACAATGTAAGTTCATAGTTTTCTCGTGATTTACTTTATTTAGATTTGTTTGATAATCTTCCTAACTTATAAATAATTGAATCAATAACACCTAAAACCGTGAACACTCCTCCAACAATAGCACAAACCTTCGTTAAGAAGTGAAGGAAAGGCATTGAATGACTATCAGCTTCAATCATGAATGGAGAAATATCAAAGACAAAGAAGATCCCTGGCAACACCGCCTCCATAAACTATAGAAGTTGAGAGATTAGAGGAGATTGGTTAAGGTCTATGTAGTTTTCCTCACCTTTTCAGAACCATCGAACTTCGGCATTACAAAAGGTCGAAATCGATCAGATACAGTATACTGATTTGTTCGAATCACATTACCCGAGTCATCTTTGTAGACAGTAGGAATAAGCTTGATGAAGTATTGAAATAATCCGGTGCTATTATTCTCACCAATAATCTTACTCGCTATAGATAATAGACTTTAAATAAATAAAAACTGCGAATTGGTTGCATATTTACCTGAATCTAAAGGATTTTTTGCCATGTTCGGAAATGCTTTACCGAAGGATAATGAATTAATCGTATGAGAAACATTAAACTTTGGTGCGGTCATCGGATTAAAATGATGCATATGACGTGAATCACGCACAATACTTTCACCATGAGCAATGTGGAAATTTCCTGATACTTTATTCACCTTCATTGTGCCACTAATCGTACATCCTTCACCAGGTTCAACATTAGCAAAGTGTTCAGCTCGTTCATTGACACATTGCGTTGAGTTTCTTAAGATATTCATCACATTCCAATCTTTTTCTTGATAAGCCTTTATTAATTCATCGCATGTATTGCAACAAGGTCGGTTTGGTGTCTCTGCACCATAACAGGAACCACAAAACGAAGGACCACGTGGGATTGGAGTGACGGTTCTTTCTCCAATAATTTCCATCCCTGCAAGTCCAATTGGCTTGCCATGCGGAGTTAATCTTTGTTTTGCCATAAAGTGTTCCACATTTAATTGATTATCACCAGCAACATCCATAACATCCAAATGTGCCTACAGGCGAGACGAGAGAAGAGAAATGAGAGACGTGATGATTCGACACAAAGATATGTTACCTCATTACAAGTCAATGCATGAAAAGTAATATTGATATTGACTTGCATTTGTTCACCAAACGTTGTATCAACAACGAGTAATTCATTGTATTTAGGCGTGGCGTAGTTTCTAACCTCTGCTAGAACTAAAATAGCAATCACCACCCAACCAACCAAACTCACTGTCAATCAAAAGAATAACAACATAATTACATGAATCTATAGAAATTACTTACTAATTGCTCCAGCATTTGTTTGAATTCGAAAGTTTTCATCAATCTTTTGATAAATATCAAATTGTTTTAAATTTCGAAAAATATTTGACGATGACGAAGATGATGATGAAAGAGAGGGATCTGATAAGGATTTCTTCAGAGAAGAAGAATGTGAGTGTGAAGGTGAAGGTATGGATTCTCGCATCATTTTTCTTTTGTTTTTCTTTACAATAATAATGTGTTTACCGACAATTTATCGATACGATATGCATAAATATATGCGTAATCATAGTCGTAAGAAGGGGAGAAGTCGAAGGTTCATAATTGAAAGAAAGATTTGTTAAGATTTATAAATTATCGATAGTTATTAGTTTTTTTTTTACAGATTTATAACGGATAATAAATGCGTAGCGATAACTCACTTTTGTTAGTGGGTTCTGTAGTGACAAGATAAACGTTTCCTCTTCAAATAAATTCATGTGACACCTGAAACAACAAATAGACATTCGTTAGAAAAAAGTAGTTGAAAATAAGAGGAGAACATGAAGCGAGAAAATAAAAAGAAATCTCTCACTCAAAACTAAAATTATTTCTTTTCCCATCAAAACACATTGAGTCCTCATATTTAGTATACGAATAGGATTGAGTAGGAGGTTATGTGTATTTGTATTCATCATTCGGAGAAAAAAAATAATATATAGTCAAAGGTAGATAGAAAAATCATAAGAAATAGCAAGAATGTGCTCTTAATTGATAATCATAATCTCATCATCATACAAAGATGATTCACATTACAATCAGTACAACGTAGCATATTTCAATATTTCGCAATTTTCCCGCCGCAATCATCACGGAAAAATGTCAGGTTGCGGTTGAAACAATCGCGAAGAAAATACACAAGAACATGGAAATCAATATATATGTGGACAAAATTCTTACCGAAATACGAGCTTATTTGAACACAACTATCGTTCGGGCCTCTTGAGCATATATTGGTTCGATTTTACGAACTAATTGACTTGAGTAATTGGCATTCATAATAATAATCGAGGATTTACGATAATTTAAAGTCTTTTGAATGTCTTGCATGTTATGTTTGACACGTTTGTCAATCTGTTTCTGTTGTCTGACTTTGTTCATGTAATTCGAAATGTCTTGAGTCACAGTGACGCGGTCTCGGTCTTTCCCAACCGGGATATGACGAGCGTCAAATAATGATGCATCCACATCGCGGTTAACCATTTCCATTAAAGCATTCATTCCAATCTCAGCAGTTCTGTTCCGCGTTGTGAGCCGATCCATGTTCGTACGCTTTCCAATATCTGGCATGGGAGGGTACTCTGCGAAATCTTCATCTTCATCGAGGTCTTTTTTGACTTTTTCTCCTTTAGGTAGAAGTTCATCACTTTCGCGATCATCATTTTCGTCACGGGGTGATTTGACTTTGTCTTCAGCCTCTTCTCCTTCCTTCTCCTCTTCGTGATCTCCAGAGAGAGGCTCTTTCCCATCTTCCTCCTCTTCATCTTCTTCAGGCAGCACGCGGTTTAGCTTTTTCGAGGAAAACATCTTTGCGAAGAATGAAGGAGCACGGGTAATATTCTTATTCAATTTCGGTCGAAAACTTTGTAATCGATGAATCACATGATTATTAAATTCATTATGCTCGTTTTCACCTTCATTTCGAATTTGATCTTCATGCTCTGCAGTAGCCTCCTCAATACTATACATTTTACTCCGTACAAGCTACAAAAAATACACCTTTTCCCCCTAAGAAATATTCAACATTATATCTAATAATATAATTCCCTCCAAAGAAAGAGACTTTCAATGTGAGGTTGCCAATTAATTATGAATTGTTTGTGATTTGTTTGTGTTTGTTTAAAGTTGTTTGTGGTTCTGCTGTCAAGTCAAACAGCCACAAACGTAAAACCGCTGTATCCTAAAACGTAGATGTGTAAATCCCTAATTGAATTGAAACCGCCACAGGGAAGAATTTAGAGTCATTCTGAATCTGAAGAGAAATGGTGTTAAGTCAAGAGGAAATTGATGGATGTCGTGAGGCATTTCTTGCCTTTGATAAAGATCGAAGTGGTACGATTGATGTTTGGGAGTTAAGACAAGTGTTAGAGGCAATGGGACAAAAACCAACAGAAGAAGAATTGTTTCAAATGATCAGTGAAGTCGATGAGAATATGTCTGGATCAATTGATTTTGCGGAATTTTTAAAGGTTATTGAAAATCAAAAAGAGCGAGCAGAAAATTTTGATGATGAAAGTGATATGATTGATGCATTTGTCGCATGTGGAGGACATCAAGATAAATCTGGTAATGTGAAAAGAGAAACGTTAGTCAAAATCATTAAACATGATTTTGGACTTACAATCGATATTGAAGAATTAATTAATAAGATTGATACTGATGGTAGTGGTGAAATTGAATTTTTAGAGTTTAAAACCCTTCTATCTTAAAAGCTAGGGTAGGACTGCTTTATTTTCTTTTTCTGCTTAATAAGCTTTTTGTTTTATTTTATGTTCTTGTTTTTGTATAATAGTAAAAAAGTCTCTCAACTTCATACCCTTTTCTCCAGCTGAAACTCGCTACCATTCGATCTTTAATTCGGTTGAAACAAAGCCGATAAACTTCTTTCTTTGACGTTTCGCTTCTTTCGTGTAAATTGAATCATCTCGATTATATAATATACAATTATCATAGATGAGTAAGATATCATCAATCATTTCGCGATATTCCACATACTCTCGACTTGACAGCTTCGATCTATGACAGCGAAGAAATTAGTAACAAATGTAATAATTTCAAGTTCAACCTACCTCACTGTTGATAAATCCATTGGAATAGATATAATTTCATAATATCCAATCGCAACGTCAACATCAACGGGTTCAGCGAAGAATCTGTACTCTTCGTCTAACTTCTCAGCGTACGAGACAATGGCTTGAAATGTTTTCTTAATCTCAGGATCCATTCTTCTTCCTGAATGGCTACTATAGTTTCTATTATTTGTTTCTTCCAATTCTATCTGTCGATGTGAAGATCTGTTTGAGGTTCTTCTTTTGTCTTGCTTTCCTCCATACTCTTCGGCTTTAACTGAAACTTTGCGTCGGTGTCTTCCATTTCGTTCGGGGTGAACCTCTGTGCTTTCCTCAGCTTCAGAATCGTCCTCGTTATAAGATTTTATTGTTTTTCGGGACCTTGAAGATCTGCGAACATTTCCACTCTCTTCTTCATCATCCTC
>VKHI01000337.1:18684-32949 GCA_015145745.1 Poterioochromonas sp. DS
TTTTTAGTTCTACGAGTAACTCGCGTTGTTGTCGATACAGGCTCTCTACCTCTTCCTCGATTGGAGCGCCTGACTGGTGGACTGTCAGAGCCATCATCCTCCTCGCTACCTGCCTCTTCTTCAACATCACTATCATGTTGATTGAATTTAGAAGCTTTTCTTCCCCGAGTACTGTAACTCGTGGACTCATTAGTTTTCCTTGAAGATGAAGTTATCCTCTTTCCTTTTCTCTGAGCTTTTTTCCCAGAATTCTTTCCTCGACTAGGTTTTTCGGATACAGATGAATTCGAATCAAAATCATAATTATCTTCTTCAGATTCATTTTCATCGGTCGAATAATCAGATTCACTTTGCTTATCACTGGTTTCCGATTCGTCTTCACTTTCGTTTTCCTCCTTTCTGCGACCATTTTTGCGCCGATAATTAGAGCCTTTCGTCTTTAGTTCCGTCTTTCTACTTTTCAGGGAAATCCTTAAGCTTTTGGGATCTTCTTCGTTTTCGTCATCAAGGTCTTTCAGTCTCGAGGATTTACCTCTTTTCATGATTTCTTGCACTGGCGAAGAAGATCTTTGCAGTCTTGATGCTTTCTTTTTCGGAAAATAATCGTTTGACGAAGGGTCAGAGAGATTATCCTCGAAATAATCTACACTTTCCTCTGGGGCTTTAGAAGAAAGTGATTCGCCTCTTTTTCTTTTGAATGAGATCACTAAAGGCTCATCATCTTCATTATACCCGGTTTCAGCTTGAACCTGAGAGACAGGCGCTCCAGTAATTATAAGTGAATCTCCAAGTTCTCGACTTCTTCGTCCCCTATGTATCAACACATTGAAAAAGAAAGAGAATGAAAGAATGTGGATTACCTGCCAATATCGGAGGAAGTATGTGCATTAGCTGTAGCCGAGCCCTCCATGGGATTATCATCAGCGAATGAATCATGATTGATCGCCAACAGAACAATCTTTAACATTTCATCTCGAAGGTTTGATGCAACTTTCACAATCTCCGATAAATCAGAGTTGTACTGCTTACAATTTTCGAACATTTGATTTATATCGAACTGCAAAGACTCCACCTACAGCGGTCGTAAGAGTGACAAAA
Organism: Poterioochromonas sp. DS; assembly: GCA_015145745.1. NCBI lineage: Eukaryota > Synurophyceae > Ochromonadales > Ochromonadaceae > Poterioochromonas > Poterioochromonas sp. DS. The sequence goes on from VKHI01000337.1 coordinate 19,783, forward strand.
GAACTAATGTGAGCAGATTTACCTGGCGATAGTATTGGTTTTGCAGTCTACGTACGATTAAGTCAACGTAAATTGGCAAAGCAATGAAACTGTAGTAATCTGGATAAACTCTCGAATCTACTTCGTAATGAAATGCTTCATAATCAGCATGCTTTTCAATTAGTCCATTGATTTCATCTGCTGCCTTTTGAGAATCTGCCTCATTAATCTGGGAGTTGCTGTTAGTTTGGGTTGATACCACTGAGGAATGGACTGCCTTCGCTTCCCATGGCGAAATTCGATCGACTACATCACTTGTATCTTCCCACGATACTTCCAACGCTTCCCATGGCGACTGAGGCCAATCAGGATCACAATTTGATAAAGAAACTACTTTTCCTTTATACTCTTTAAAGATAATCTCACCAGCTTCGTTATGCTCCTTGTATTGAACCGAAATAAGCACACCTTGATGCCATGCAACACGTATGGTTTTCATAAAAACATCCGATAGGACCAAAAAATCAGGTAGCTGACTGTTTCTCATGGTAACTTTAATCAACTGTTCACGAGTATTATTTCTTGTCGATCGCGGCGGTACGAAGGTCACGTGATATTGGCCACTTGCAGTAAAAACGTTACGACTAGGAGTGCCAGTAATAGCTAGGGTTATCTCAGCAACGGTGGATGCTGTCCAACGAAGTTCTTGATCACCTGGGAATCGATATTCAATATGGCGAATGATGCATTCAACTAAAGGCCATTTTTGCGGGAAAGAATTCCAGGGTGGTGAAACATCTTCAGTAAAAAACTGGAGATGCTCACGATGCCCCTGAGGGAAATAAATAACACGATCCCCGATTTGAGGAATGTATATGCACTCAAGCTGGGAATCTCCTTGCAACCAGCTTCTATCAATCGATATTCCAAAATCGAATTCGCTAACTTTCTCATCAGCAGCAACTCTTTTTGTCCTTTTAGTTTTATTTCCATTCTTTTCCTTCGCTGGCTTTCCTCCGCCATTTTTGGCAGGCCTTCCTCGCTTTTTCTTATTCTGAGAATGCTCAAAATTTCCCTCATCCTCTTTATCTGCTTCTTCTTCTACATAATCTTCATCCCAAAAAGGTGTGCTAAACTCATTGGAGCTAATGATTTCATTTGCGTTGTCAATATCATCCATTCCTTGCGGAGCAGATTTCTTTCTACCCCTCCTTGCATTAGCACGATTGGTTCTAGAACTTGGTGCAAAGAAAACCTCACTGCCAGAGTCATTCTCTCCGTTGCCAATTGCGTCATCATACGATTCTACATGGGTTCTGTGGCGGGAACTCCTGCGCAAGTCAGACGATCTTTCATTTAGCTTGCGTCCTTTCTTTCGCCGGCTTACACGGATTCGACTATCATCATCGTCAATAGAGCCCTCTTGACTATCTAAAGAATCTTCATCAACCTCTTCCGCTTGATCGGACTTCCCATCCCAATCACTATCAGCGGCTTCCTCGTCAGAGCTTGGCTGATATTGATCGACATCAAATTCGATGTAATTAATTTTTCGAGGTCTTAGAGGTTGGAAAGGTTTGATATTTCCAGTTTTCGTGGACAAAAGATTTCCAGGACCGGTGCCTTTTGGGCTCTCTCTATTCTTGCGACGATTACGGAAGGAAGAGGCGCCACCAGGGCCAGAGGAACGACCAGACTCTTTATTCCGGAGAAATAATCTAAACACTCGATCTCTTTCCCTCCATACCATCTTGTTTTCTTCTTCAATACTTCGCAATTGTTCCAGCACAGAGTTGACAGAGAATGCTTCCGGATATGTGGTTATCTTTGGCGTTACATCATGCGGTGCACCATCAATCCTCGTCAAGATCCCAACCGGTGAAAGGTGAACTGGTAATTGGGTGCCAACGTCTAAAGCATTTCCTTCGTCATCGTGCATTATTTCAGCATAATCCGAAGAAAAATATTGATCAGATAATACAGCATCGAATCGCTTTGGATCATCCAAGCCAAAAACTGTCAGCCTTCCAAAAAAATCAGTCGCTACCAATCGCGTCCCATCAGGTGTGAAACTTAAATCAACCACGTTAGCTGCCATGAACGTGCCAGGATTTTCAATACTTTCAATCGATAACTTGAAATTGTGTAGATTTAGTTCTTCGTCAGTATTCCATACATTAACAATTCCGTCTTCGCCAGCTGTTACAATAATTTTTGGATCTTTTGGGTGGCGGCAAATGCAGCGACTTGCAGTATCAGAAATATTTTTAATCACCCGAAGCAGATCTCCTGTAACAGAATCCCAAACTTTTAATCGAGTTGCATTTGTACTATTTACGGAGGACGAGTTCAAATTAGGAACACTTTGGATGGTAATTACTTGTAAATCATCACACGTCCAAGTCACATTAAAGACATGAATTTGAGATCTCTGTCTTGAGTGGGCTCCTCGTCCGCGGATTCGAATAGGAGCGGCACGATTAATTTGATCCTCATCTTCGTCGGCTAGATCTAAAATAATGTGGACTGAGTCTGAATAATCGCTATTTAAGGACCAAATACGAACACTCCCGTCCATGGTTGATGCCGTAAGGACACGATCTCCAAGACTGTTGATTTGAATATCTGTGACAGGGCTCACATGACCCTCCAATCTCAAGAGTAAATGATTTACAATTCTTTCATATTTAACATAATCATCACGTGATAAATGATTTTTCATTCGAATCAAATCTAATCGCATTTCCTTATTCGGTCCTCTTGTATTATATTTCGAAGTGGTAATTGCACCGGTGGCAGAAAATCCATACCTCCAAACTCGAACAACTCCATCATCACAGCCTGTTACTATTATATTTCCTAAAGGACTAACATCTAATGAAAGGACTTTCCGAGGTTCACCTTGAACCGAAGAGATTGAACTGTCTTGCAAATGAGGCAATCCTATAATACATTTTTGGAAATCATCAAGGCCATTGTCGACCACATTATTCGAATGAACAGGAAAAGACGCAAAAGATGAAGAGGGCACACTAGCAGAGGACGAAGAATTTTGGTTAATTGGTTCAACTGTTTCTCCGAGTCCATCAAACGAAGAGGAATGTGGCACGATGGAGGCTCGCTGATTCTGATGTCGCAGAGTCTTGAGTAATGGCGAATAACAACGTTCCTCGTCGATGAGCCTTAATAAATCCCATACAATAGTAAACCCATCATCACTTGCACTTGCTAGGCAACCAGTGGAGGGATCAAATTTCAACCAATTCACTGGTGCGTTATGGTGAACGACTAAAAGACACAAACCATCCTGCATTCTCCAAACACGAATAACTCCTCCCGTACACGCCGATGCAAACATAGAATTATCAGACGAAACAGCAATTAAAGTGATATAGTTCTTGTGACCTCGACAGGTCCTGATAAGCTGACCCTTATTTACATCCCACACTTTCACTAAGTAATCATCAGCGCCGGTAATCAAAAAATTTCCAGTTAAATCAAATACTGAACAATACACAGGATTATAAGAATGCCCGCTGACGGTATACAATCTTTTGTAATTTGTAAGTAACCTTCTTTGAAAGTATTGATGGGAGGATGCAAGGTAACGGTTGTTATTCGAATGCCACTGCCCATTGCTGTATAGCCGTTGTGTAAGGTAATCCAAACCAGAATCAAGATTTCCTCTAAATCTTCCACTTAGCAGACAACCGGCATCTCGCAACTCTTCGATTGTTGTACTTTTATTGATTTCGTCGTCTTTAATCGCATATTCGACCTGAGGGATCTCAACAGTAATCTTCTGAATCTGCCGCGAAATATCTGCTTGATGAAGAACAAGATGATTACTTCTCCAGTCTGGATTCGAGTTTTCATACTCTAGCACAGCCGTCAAGTCGATATCGCCATCACTAAGTAAGATTTGTTGAAATGCGGCAGGTTGCAAATTCTTCTGTCTTTGAGGAGAAGTCAAAATCGTAAGCTTCGATTGAAGGAAGTCTAGTTTTCTTCGATTTTCTCGCAATCTTCCACAAACCATCGAAAACTGTGAAGATTTACTTTTGAATAGATCGAACTGTTCTTGTGAAGAAGGGTTATAAAATCCCGTGATACTTCTTAGCAAGGAACTGCCACTTGGTAGAGATTGAGAAGTGGGAATAGTTTTTAACAATAACAAAGGTAAGTGGTTCTGAGTGATTAAAGGGAATTTTCTTTGAAAATCTTGTAAGTTTAATGACTTAGACGATCCATCCCAACATATAACCTTGCCAAATTTCTTGCTAGTGATCTAAGAGAGAATTTAAAGGAGAATGGATGAAAATTTCGAAAGATTTATCACTCACCAATCTTTGTTCGAGCAAAGTTGTAACATCCGACAAGCTATCGTCCGACTGCAGATACTTTAATATCAAGAACATAAGTTCACTTTCAGAAACCTTTTGAAAAGGTTGACTTAAAGCTTTGTGGCTAATTACTTCAATCTCATTGTCACTCATATTTACACAATGTCATGAACAATTAATTGATCGATCAATGAAGAAACAATTCAAACTTGAAATTTGATTTGAAATCCGCTGGAATCACAGCGGCTCACAAGAAACGCTTCTTGTCGTTAAAAGCGCTTTCTCAGTGTTTGTAACGTTTCATGAAATTGTCTCAAAGTTATTAGGGCCACTTTCTTTCTGAATTTTGAAGAACTATGAGTGGGAAGGCAATTGTTACGGTAAGAATCTTTGTGCAAAATGTATTGAAGAAAAACTGATGTTTGTAAACGTAGACATCAACGAAAGTGAAAATCTTGAAAAGGTTGAATGACTTTTGGAGAATGAAATCTTTAATGTTGCAAGCTCGACGAGATCCTCGAGTTCTGAATGACCCTGATTTTATACGCCAAGCTCGAGAATATTATGAAAGTAGCTCAACCTTAGCGAATCAAGAGTTTTGGAACAATATTAGCGAGGATACGAAAACTAAAACAGTTCAACACTTGATATTACAAGAGGTGAATGAACCAGAGCAGCTGAGAATGGTCCAAACGAAAGACAAGGCAGCGGTTTACATTATTCTTAGTGGTAGTGTTGAAATTCAAAATGACCCTAATCAAGAGGGTGTAGTGCTTGGTCCAGGACAAATGTTCGGTGCTTTGGATCTCTTCAATAAAGTTACTAATGACGTCAAGGGTTATCGAAATATCGAAGATCATGATATTTTAGGTGATAAGGTTGTTCAAGCCAGAGTCAGGAAAGGGGCATATGTTCGAATATCTATGGCCGATTTCTTGGATCATGTGATGGTCGATGACAAAGAAGAAGAAATTCGCTTAGCTCAGGCTGAAGATGCAAAAATTGCCGAAATTCCATGGGCAGAATTGACAGATGATGATAAATTTTATATTAGAGTATATAAAAGAACGAGAGATCTCGTAAATAGGAATTTATTCGCTTTCTTAGATTCTTATCGGATGGTTCCGAAGAATGCGAGAATGCCAGCTTTTAAATTTTATCATGAAACTGAAATTTATCGTGAAATTAACATCGGGCCCGAGGAGCCTCCATCAGTTTATATTATCATTCATGGTAGAATAAGAATAGAAGTTGAAACAAAACGCAACAAAGAGAAGAGTCACACATTAGCATGTAAAAGAAAAGGAAAGAAGCCTATGATTGTCAAGGTAACTCCTTTCACACAAAGAATGGCTATTTCTCTTTTTATTCTCTTTTTTAGACCTACACCATGCCTATTCTTCTATTGGATGAGGGGTCACTATTACTGTTGAAAGATGAAAGCTTTCTTATTGGAAGTGAAGGAGAACCGAAGAAAGTAATAAAACCCTCGAAAAATACGACTTTATCAAGAACAGATCTAATCGAGGCGCTCAAACAGCAAAAAGAGAAAGACAATGAAAAAATTCGAAAGAAGAGCGAAATTAGTCTTTCCTCCACTGATCCATTAAAATCAAGCACTTTAAACACACCATCTGCGTCGGCTCCAGCCAAGGCAGAACCTCTCTATCGAATAAGATTAGTTGTGGAATCGACGTGTTCTTATTTGAAATATCCTTATGCCAATTTTACAAAAATTTTGAATGATGAGAAATTGATTATGAGAAGTATGGCTGACGGTAAGAAGTCAATATCAAACTGAACCATCTGCTGAATAAATCAATAGAAATCAAAGGACAGCTAAATCAATCCAATCATGCGGTTTGTTCTCGAATAACTAAGTTGCTTCCTTGGTTAAGGGGAGATATGTCGTTTGATGTGAAGGTAGATTTTATTGCCACCGTGATTCCTTCAGAATTAACTTTCTACATTTAGAATAAGAGACCTCCTATTCTTGAACCTCTTCGACCTATTGAAAATTTTGCTGCTACTAAGATTGTCATGGAATCTCCAGATGATCTATTGTAAGTTGTCCACGCCTAATGCTTTACAGAATAATCATTGTATGCACTAGATCTGCGACTTTAGGATCCTTTCCGCAGTATGTCCAGCCTCCTGTAGACGCTTCATCTGTTCTTACTCCTTCACTTGAACCCTCCTTGGATTCGCCAGAGAAGAAGAAAAAGACTGTTGATCCCAACCAATCGAAACTGAAGACACTCATCGCTAGGATGAAAATTGATGATCCTCCGCCTTCTGTTTATGGAAATTCGAAATCTGTTGATCAATTTGATTTATAATAATAATAGTTGGATGTAATGTAGAAGTTTGTGAATAGTTTTTAAGAAGTTTATATTAGTTTTATCTTTATTTCTTTCTCTTTTTTAGTATTGATAATACAGTATCTCTATCGAATAAGATAATGCAAGTTTATCATGGATATTTCACACAGTAAAAACACACGACTTAATAATTTAGTAGTATCTATTCTTTCCACCACCATAAATCATCGTTCGTAATTCCTAAAGGAGTAAACCAAACTAATGAATATCTTTCACCGTAAAAGGGTAAAGTATAATGCATATGCTGCCATCCATCAAATTCTAATGGTTTATATCGAATATCATGTACTTCATTGTTCACAACAATCTCTCCTCCAGTGAAAACTCCTAATGCAACAATCAGACTCACTTTTTGACCAGAGCCAGCACCAGTATCTCGATGGGGGAGAAACTGCGCATGCCGATTGATTGCAATAGTAGCAGAAGGAGGTCTATGAGGACACAACAATCTCTCCAATTTGAAACAAGCTTTCATCAATTCTACGGGGAAAATTGTGTGTCAGATAAAACTGAAAGAGAAAGGTCGGGTGGCATTACCTGGGAAATAGATGTTACCTTTTGGTTGAGGTAAAGGAGCTGGCAATGCACCAACACTGAATGATCCTCCACGCCCTCCATTTTCTAGTAGTGTTGGACTATCAATGACTAACTGACGGCCTGTAGAACTAGCTGGCCAAGCTTTCGATCGGTCAGCTTGACGTAGCAGCGTCAAGACTTCTAAGTATACTGAAGGAACGTCATCTTTCTCGACTGGAACCCTTAAAAACTTTAACTCAACAACTCTTTGTGCAAATTCTTCCATATTTTCTGTTCGAGCATTCACGATTACTTTTTCTTCGTTCTCCTTTTCAAGTACAGCGTCGTCATCAACATCAACTTTCATTTCTTTCGATTCAGCTGAAGGTGCTGTATCGTTTCTTTGCTCTAAGGCAAAAGAAAAGTTGAATTTATCTTCAAATTCATTTTGTAACTGTAAAAGACTTCGATTTAATAAGGTATCAATTTTTAAAAATCTTGAATAAATTGCCTCGCAAGACTGTTGAAAGGAATCAATCCAGTTAGGAGGGAAGACATCTTTGCTATTCTTAATAATATGACGATGTATTGCTGAATTCCATTCTATCATGGGTGGTGTCATTCCAATGTCAGTGCGACGAGGATCTAATCGATAATCAGTATATTTAGCCTCCCATAGACAGTACCGACATTCTGCAATATATAATGGGAACCCAGGAAGACTCGGCAACTCAACAACTCTCGTTGCATCTAAAGCGACATCAATGTATTCTACTGGGAGAAATCCTAAAGCTACTGCAAACGCTAAACCTAATATCTTTCTTACACCTCCACGAAGAACAGTATCACCAGAAACACTGAAAACAACCCAATTCTCACCATCCACAGCAAATATCTCTTTATGGAAAATACGATCAATACGATGAGTAATGTTATTATCAATTGTTTCAGCACCAGCTGTGGTAAAATTATGAAATTTCTTTCGGTGAATACCTCCAATTCGTTTGAAGATATCTTTTAACTTACGGAAATAAGCAACACGTGTTTGACCCTCAATTGTTTCGATTGGAAATGATTTATCCATTAAGCAACCATCGTCCATATCCATACTTGTATTATCTTCAACTCGATGCTTATTTCTTCGAGTCACGGCAATCTCTGGTGGTTTGACGATATGAGGTGGCATCACAGCTGATAATGGAATCAAATATTCATAACGACGTTGAGAGCAATCCATTTCCGCATGAAAGTTTGATCCAGCGGCAGAAGATAGCATATAAGCTTGTAATATGCGAATGGTAGGTGGTAATAGTTCGTTCATACGTCGAACCCATCCTTCTTTTCCTCCTTCATAATAGTTTCCCCAGGATTTCAGTTGGAAGCATAATGTATCACAAAGACTGTGGCATGTTGGCTCTGAACTGTATAGTAAAGAAGTTCTTTGAGCAATACCTGTTCCTCTTGAATATCCTTTTGGTCGATCATAACAAGGTGACGGAAGGTCTTGGTTGGAGAGTTGGTTATAAGCCGCAAAGAAAGCATTTTCTACTTGAACAGAAGTCACATCAACTTCAGAGGGATCAATTGATGAGTGATCATTTAACCAAATATCATTATCACTCTTAACATGAGACATCCAGCCAAGCAAAATAACAACTTTAAAAGGTTTGTCTTTACTCTCAAAACCATGAGATTCAACAAGATGACGAAACAACTTCGTCTTGCTAGGAAAACTAGCTTCACAAAAACTGCAAGTAGCAGATTTTTGAATATCTTCTCCTTCTTTACTCATTCTTGATTGATTACTGTTAATAATTGATTGGAAATGAAAACAAATTCTCAGCTTCCTGTTCTATCGAGAGTTCCTACAATTTTAAACTGAGTCCTCAAAAAGCAAAGTCTTTTCTATAGCGAGTACATACTTTGGATTTTGAATGAGAAGAACTTAAACAAAGTTCATTGCTAACTTGTGATAAATGATTGAAATGGAAATCGATGATGGCGACATCCTGACGGATGAAGAGAAAGGAATCTTTTTCTCTCTTGAAGGGAAGTTGAAATGTGAAATATGTCACAATGTTTTTTCCAATCCAGTGAATTTGCCTTGTGGTCATGTCTTTTGCAGGTAAAGATCTGCTTGAATAAAAAAGCAAGGGATACACTTACCTCTCTTGTGTAGAAATTGTATAATCAATTGGCTGCAGCGACAACATTACTGCTTTAATTGTAAAACACCAGTGGGATCTAAGGAGCTCATTCGATCGACTTTCATGGACCATATTTGCCAATCTTACACAAATCTTTTCCAAATTTTACGACAAGATGCTAATGTGGCTTCGATAGAATCTGATCATGTAGTCAAGTATAGACCTTGATAAATCTATCTTCCCAGGAATCATCTTTTATGTTTTGTAGAGAGCTCAGTCCACAGGAAAGATCACAAAGCCACTCTGAAGCAGTTAATACGCCCTCAATCGATCAGGATCATTCAAGTTATAGTAAGAGGGAAACCCAATCGGCAGGTAACATCTGTATTCTCAACAATCGTACTACCTCACTGATTCAAGTAGCATCAATATTTACACCTGAAATTAAATCAACCGAGCCTAATTCAGTATCCGAAACCAGCTACAATAATGACCAAGTTAGTAATACTTGTAGGTTTTGGTTTGAAGTAAGAAGATTTCTTTATGACTTTCACTTATTAACACCAGTCACCCCAGATCAATGATAAAAAGAAGGAAATTGAAAACTTGCTCAGGCTTGGGATCGCTGAGACAGGGAGTACTCTACCATCTGCTTCTTTATCTCCTGCTCCTGAATTATCAGATGATGTGACTCACAGCGCCCAGAGAAGTCAGAAGATTCGATTAAACTCCGAGGAAACTACTGCCTCCCTCTCTCAATTTGTTGCTACTACTGCAACATCAAAACCATTGAGGGCTATAGTATCCTACCAATCTTTGGGGTTAAAGAAGTTGGCCGAAGAATGCACTTCAAAGGGTAAACCATGTTTTTGGTCGTCTAAAATCCCATTAATCTCTCCTTAAATAGGATTACTAACATGTTTTGGCGAGGAAATTCTTTTCACAGATGATCCAAAGTTATTTATTGTGGAGACAAATATTACCAATCCTCGATTAACAAAGCGATCAATTTTATATATCAAGGTAACCGATTCGTTCCATATTTTTAAATCTCCTGACAAATAGCTCTCAGTGTCTTCTACTTGGCTACTATATAATAGACTCTGAATGGATGAAGGAAGTGTTAGAACTCGGTCGGATCACTGATATTTCGAGATATGAGGTGCAAGGAAGTCTATTGGATCATAATTATGGAACTCCTCAAAAGCTTCGCTTAACTGAAAGAGACCATGAGGTACGAGAAGATAAACGTTGAATAAGCTTTCTTTAACATATTATTTGAAATAGGGAAGAGTGTCATTGTTGAAAAATTATTCTTTTCTCATAATAGATGGGGACTCAGAATCTATGAATCAGGTATTTGTTAGATGAAGTGTATTGACTATTATTGACACATGCTGTTGAAATATTAGAGTTATCGAAGGACTGTGGAGTGGATGATTCGAATGTGTAGCGGCGCGATTTTGCTTTTTCCAACTACAAGGTAAAAGATATTTTAAGTTTAATTCCATCGATTGAGCTTTGTGATAAATTTAGAGAGAACAATGGGAAATTGATTCGTTTGAAGCTAAAATTTCCGTCGAAGCGTGCGAAGGCACAACAAAAGGAAATTCAAGGTTATCTCTTATTTGTATGTAACCCCTTTTTCTAACTCTATTTTAGATACGAGTAACTTTATTCTGTCAATGTCATGGCTCATTGATGCTATATGTAATTATGAAATTCCTCAAGATGTTTCTAAGTATATTCTCTCGAAGAAATAACTATTATAGTCGAAAGAATTATTTTGATAATCATTTGGATTGAATCCTATGTTATCACAATATGATATATTAATTTTGTAAATTAAGAAGTATTTTTTATTGTTTCTTACTGACTGAGTTCACTATTATCTTTCGCTACTTCTTCTCAAAGAAGAGAAGCAATCCACTGTAACGCGAGCATTGATTTTTGTTGAGGAGAGAAAAGAGTCTGAATCAGCAGACATTCCATTCACAGATTAGACATTAAATCAAGTTGCAGCGCCTTCAAGTTTGCTCATCAATTCTCTTGATAAACTTCTTGCTATGAATTTTGGAAAATTTGCCGCGAAGCGTCAGAATAATGTCCTGGCTGGTATAGCGGGAGGACTCTTTATAACTCTTGTTATTCTCCCAGCGTATTTCAACTATATTGTTGAAGATACGAAAAGAAATTTATATGTAACAAATGCAAAAGTAGAGAAGGTTGATTTCAAGCAACTAGTTTATGAGAAGCGATTAGAGTATCGTCGCTTATTAGCTGAGGATCAGAAAAAGTGAACTCGCGATGGATGTTTTCACTCGATCTATTAGATACTGGAAGACCCATAATCGTTCAGTTTCTCACATGAGCAGTTTCTCTTAACTTTTTCATAAGATTGATAGACTTTAAACTTGTTTAAAAAAGTTTTGTAGGAGATAATATAAACAAACGAATCATATCACTAATCTTTCTTATTCTTCTTGTTTTTCTTTTTCTTTTGGCTTTTAGTTTTTCCATTGTCACCATTATGAAGGTTACTAGTGGCCTTTCCCGCAGAGGTCGAAGTCTCATTGTTGATGATGGAGAATGAAAACTGAACAATTTCTGCTGCCTTCACTTCTTTCTTCAAAGGAATTCCTAACATTTTCTTGAAATGAATTTCAATTTGTGGCCAATCAGAGTTGAGCATGAAGTATAACGCACTATTGCAGTTGCGATTTGCAACGATCCTATTCTTCCTTAGAATCACTTCGATTTGGAATAAACACCTCATGAGAAACTTTCGATAAATGATATGACGTTCATCAGACTCTGCTGTAATTCTTCGATAGCCTATCAAGAAAAATAAAGGTTAATTAAAGCTGGTAGTATTCAATAAACACTTACCGTGTGTGAACAACCACTCCAGTAACAGCAGTAAAGCTTCATGGCCTCTTTTCTTCCCTTGAAAAGCCGGTGTAAGCATGATAGTATCTATATTTTAGAGCACAAATAAATAGCTTTATCAGGCCTCAATTTCACAACAGCAATCCCGAATACCTACCTATGCGCAGGGAAAGATTTAAGACCTGATGATCCGCCAAACTAATAAAACCAACAACTTTACGAAATTCCTTCTCTTCAATAACAATAAACGTTTTTCTAGCATATTCTTCTTCAAGTTGAATAAATTGTCGAAATTCATCTTCAGATTTCCATGGCTGGCTCTTGATAGGTTTTGGATAGCTCCTCTGCTTGTATGGCATCTCACTCCAACCCCACAGTCTGACTGGATCATATCCACTTTCATCATATTGCGGAGATCCATTAAGAGCGAGAAAGAGGTCATGAATGTCTGCAGGTGTTAGATGTCTAATTGCTACATGTGGTCCATCAATCCTTGGTAGGGAAAGTTTATCAGGTAATGTCAGTCTTGCTTCAATAAGATGCTCGTAAAGTTCAGGTTGAGAGGAATACGGAGAAACAGATTCTTCCTCTTTAGATTTTTGTTTCACAGGCGCATTCTTAACCCCTACTTGTAGTTCTTGGAAAGCTCCAGACAAAGTACCACTAGCATACAAAAGATAAATCACTACAGCAATTGTTGTCACAAAAACCAAGCATCCTGCAAGAATTCCAACTAATTGAGGAAACTTAAGTGAACTGAGGTTGAATTTCGCCAATGCCGCTGCAAGATTACGATCCATCTCCATCCTGCTTCTTGTTTTGTTTTTCTCGAGCTGTACTATCTCATAATTCTACGCTATAAGTGAGTTAAGCAATTGCACTCTTTTCCGTTTCAGTTGCAAATTGTCAGTT
>VKHI01000338.1:3704-32897 GCA_015145745.1 Poterioochromonas sp. DS
TCTCTTGTAGGTTGTGAAGTGGGCTGACGGGAAGGTTGGCGTGATGGTTGTGAGGTAGGTTGGCCACTAGGCAGACTCGTTCCAGATTGAGGAGATGGTTCACCTGTTGGGAGGCTTGTGGGCTCACAGGTAGGTTGTCGTGATGGCCTAGAGGTTGGCTGGTTAGAAGGAAATGCAAAGGGATGAGTGGTAGGGAGCGACGTAGGCTGGGAGGTTGGTTGTGCAGTCGGCTGTCTTGTCGGTTGAGCCACTGGCTGCGGTGCATAGGCTGATGTCACAAGGCGCACTCGAAAATTCAAACCGTCACAAATAAATAATCTCCCGTTTGTATCGATCGTTGCATCTTGAGGAGAACTGATTCGCGCTGAAGATGCCGGTCCATTATCACCAGAAAATCCACTACTTCCCGTTCCTGCATATGTCGTGACAATACCAACACTATCAACCTTTCGAATCTTGTTTCCACTCCTCTCAACGATATACACATTCCCTCGTGGATCAAGCGTAACACTCACAGGAGCAGCCAGGCTTGTACTCGAAGCTAATTGATTATTCGCACCCGACGAAAAGGTTCCTGTTCCCGCAAATGTACCGATGACTTTGGTCGACGAAGAATAGAGTCGAATACGAGAATTTGCTACATCAGCTATATAAATATTTCCCGCGGTATCGCCACAGATACTGTACGGTTGGTTGACCTTCGCATTCGTTCCTTGGATGTTGTCTCCATTGTAGCCGCATTGAGTGGGACCCAAACCCACGATAGTACTAATCTTGTTTGTGGACTTCGTCACTTTTCGGATCAAACAGTTACCATACTCTGCAATAAACATGTCTCCATTACTATCTACCCACACACCATACGGGTACTTTAAATTGGCGCTTCGCGGTGGACCTCCGTCTCCGCTATAACCACTTTGACCATTTCCGGCCACTGTAGACATTATCCCACTCGCACTAACCATTCGAATTGCATGATTAGTCGAATCCGCAATGTAGAGATTACCATTGCTATCGCCTGATAACCCTATAGGATTGCACAGATAAGCTGACGAAGCAGGTCCTCCATCTCCCGCAAATGCCTGCGAATTCAGCGATCCAGCATATTTCTTTATTATGCCGGTACTCAAATCTACTACGCGCACAACTTGTTTTGCACTGTCGGAGAAGAAAACACGGTTCACACTGTCAAACCAGATTCCGCTCATACCTGGAGCTCCTGCTGACTTTGCCGGACCACCGTCTCCAGAATACTCGTTTGATCCGCTTCCTGCTATCGTGACAATCGTCGAAAAAGCAGTGGGAGCTACAGTCGGCGACATGGTCTTCCCCACCGGTGCTGACGTTGGTTGACCTGTAGGATCTCTTGTAGGTTGTGAAGTGGGCTGACGGGAAGGTTGGCGTGATGGTTGTGAGGTAGGTTGGCCACTAGGCAGACTAGTTGGAAGGGGGATGAATGGCGCTGTAATCATTCGAACCCGATAGTTTCTCGCATCAGCAATAAATAAACGTCCTACGGTGTCTGAAGCTATTCCAAGTGGAGAGTTTAAACTCGCTAGAATTGCTGCCCCATTATCACCATCGTAGGCCGCAGTGCCCAAGCCAGCAATTGTCGTAATAAGACCGGAGAGAAGGTCAACTTTTCGAACTTGATGACTATTATATTCGCTGATAAATAAATTATGGTAACAGTCTACCCAGATTCTTGTACCTGCTTCAAGTAAAGCCATTGTTGCTGGAATATTATCGGCACTACTTCCACTCGACCCGGACCCTGCTATGGTTGTGATAATATTCGAGGAGGTAGAGAAAGAACGAACTCTTAGACCTGAGGCATCAAATATAAACAAATTACCGGACAAATCTCCAGCAATATCGTAGACACGAAGAGCAGCGTTAGTCCCAAGCAGGTTATCTCCATTGTATCCACAAAAGCTCGGACCTTTCCCAACTATCGTAGAAATAATTCCATCACTTTTGGTAACTTTTCGCACAACGCAATTATTATAATCAGCTATAAAAATATTCCCAAGTGAATCAAGCCAAACACTCAGTGGCCTTCCAAGGTTTGCACTCGTTGCAGCCCCGCCGTTACCATCATACCCACTGACGGTGGCAGTACCAGCAACAGTACTAATAATACCTGTGTAAGAGACTTGTCGAACAATATAATTCATTGAATCAGCTACGTAAATATTTCCATTGGTATCGCCTCCCAGCCCTTGCGGTGCTGAGAGTTTCGCAAATGTCGCTGGAATATCGTCGCCGTTATAACCGCTCAAATTTGGAATTCCTGCAAATAATGTTATGATTCCTGTCGATAAATCAACCATTCGAACAACTGAAATCGAACTAATTGTAATAAACAAGCGATCAATAGTGTCAACCCAAATTCTTGTTGGTGCAATCCCAGCTAAAATTGCCTGACCACCATCACCAGTATTAATATTGGAACCATTCCCAGCGACAGTAAGAATAGTTGAAAATCCAGTTGGAGCTGATGTTGGAGTTGGAGAATTATACCCGGCGGTAACCATTCGAATACGTTTATTAAATTGATCACCAATAAATAATCGCCCAATACTATCGCCATAAAAAGCTCTCGCTGCTCTAGTCTTTGCTAGTAGAGCAGGACCCCCATCACCAGAAGACCCGGACAACCCCGTAAAAGCAACAATGACAGCAACACCACTATAGACATTTATCCTTCTTACAACATTTCCGTCATACTCTAGGAAATATATATTCCCTTGTGAATCAAGCCAAAGCCTTTTTGGTGTTCGAAGTAATGTTGATGTCGCAGGAAGGTTATTAGCAGAAGTAACATAAGATCCACCAGCCACTGTCGTGACAGTCTTCGTATAGGCAACCAGTTTTCGGATACGATCATTTTGTGAGTCCGCAACGTAGATATTTCCCAAAGAATCAAGGGCTACATCATATGGCAGGTTCAATTGTGTCAAGGTACCAACGCCACCGTCACCATTAAAGGTACATGCAGTTGGTCCTTGACCAATAACTGTCGTAATAATCTGTGATATAGCATTAATCTTTCTTATAACACAGTTATTCGAATCAACGACGAAAATATTGCCTAATGAATCAACTGCAACACCTGTCGGAGTATTAAATGTTGCAGATGTTGCGGGGCCATTATCACCGGTATACCCAGAAGTGGAAAGGGTACCAGCTATCGTTGTGACAACATCATTTGAAATTTTTCGTATCAACATATTAGTTTGATCAGCAATATAAAAATTGTTATTTGAATCTCCAACTAAACCTGTTGGGCAATTAAACTTCGCAGATAATCGATTCATGTTATCAGTAAAACCTTTCGTATTCGGAATACCAGCGTATAAAGTAATTATTCCTGAGTTTAAATTAACTTGGCGTAAAACAGATGCTGTGCACTCAGTGAAATAAACATCATTTAGACTGTCGACCCATACAGCTTCGACACCACTCAAACCGGCTTTTACCGCGAAGTCTCCATCTCCACTATATGATGTTTTTGTTGAACCAGCGACTGTAACAATTACAGAATAAGGGGTTGGTGCTAATGTTGGCGATAAGGTAGAATACCCTGGAGAAATTACTCGTAATCGAAAATTATTCGTATCAGCAATATAAATCGAGCCACTACTGTCACCTGTAACTCCTCTAGGCGAGCGGAGTAATCCATTTGATGCTGGGCCAGAATCTCCACCATATCCTCCATTACCATTCCCAGTTACTGTGGTAATTTGAAGGCTGAAAGCATCAACTCGACGCAAACGACTCACTCCATATTCAACAATGTAAATATTTCCTATAGAATCTAGCCAAACTTGAGTAGGAGAATGAAGCTGTGCAGATGTGGCGCGTATATTATCACCATTATATCCATTGGTTCCTGTACCAGCAACAGTTGTTACTAACCCAGAACTTGCAATCCATTTTCGAATACGTGCATGTAAGTAATCAGAAATGTATAAGTTGCCAAGTGTATCACCAATAACTTCTGTTGGGGCACCTAATTGAGTTAAAGTGCCCGGATATCCATCAAGGTTGTAACCACCAGAGGTAATTCCAATGACGGTCGAAATTATATTTGTTGAAGAAGCAATTTTTCGAATTGCATTATTTCCTTGATCAGCAATAAACGTGTTCCCTAAACTGTCTCTCCATAATCCTGTGGGAGCAGAAAAACGCACGCTGGTAGACGTTGCAATCAAACCATCACCTGAATATCCAGTGCTACCTTGTCCTGCAATTGTAGTTACTATAGAAGTAGTAATTTTTCTGATCCGATTATTATTTGAATCAGCAACGTAAACATCGTTTCCATTATTATCGCCAACTAAGCCCATGGGACATTTAAAATAAGCCATCGATGGGCTGACGTTATCTCTAAATTGAGCTATTCCTGCTGTTCCAGCAAAGTTGGAAATAATTTGACTTACTAAAGAGACAGCTCTTATGTTGCTTGAAGTGCAATCAGAAAACAAAAGGCGATTGTTTGTTGTATCAAGCCAGATTCGGGCTATACCAGGAATACTCGCCAAAAGTGCTGGTCCATTATCACCCGAGTAGATTGAACTACCATTTCCAGCAATGGTATTAATGGTCAAGTATGCAACTGGTGTTGTAGTAGGAATAATGGTAGGACTTTCAGTGGAAACTGTCAAACTCAAAGCAACTTGCAATAGAACAAAGATGCAAATCGAGTAAGGGAGAAAAATTTCCATGGATCAAAGTCGATAATACCTCCACACGCACACTGTCAATCAATCAATGTATTACTATTAGAGTATATTTTATGATATTTCCTTTCATTTCAGTTGATGTCTTTCTTTGGCTTTCAAATTGTAGAGGTAGTGTTTTCATAATTTTACGTTATGCACTTACTTCAGTTCATCGCAATTGTAACGTAGAACTCGGTCAACTGTTTTTGTAATTGCGCAGTTTTCCGGGGTGGACAGTGCCGATCTATCGGATGCCGACCCCCAAAAAAGACGGACGAAAGGTGCCGATAATCGGTAGTAGAATCTTTCTAGGAATGTTTCGAGAATTTCCTTCTTTTTCCCTTTTTTCCCCCTTTTTTCCCCCCTAAAAATCTCCGATTTATTGAAAAATAGACTTTTTCAAAACTCCACATTTATTGGAAAGGTGTTGTTTCCGACACGAAAAAGGTGGCGAATATCGGACTTCTGTCCAAAGTCCGCCCAACAGCAGATGAACCGTGAACACCCGACCGAGTTCTACGTTAGTGAGTTGGTGCAGATGAAAAAGGATTTTTTCCCCCTGGCTCTGAGGCTGCTTCTATTTTCTGCATTTACAAGTGAACCTGCTCTATTCAGATTTGATTTTTTGGGTGATCGAAGCTCCGTGGAGAAATTTATATCGATCACCAGACTTGCATCCTCCTGCACTCGAATAAGCCTTACATGGAACCTTGATGAGTGTTATGAAGAAATTGACAACTATTCCCATGTTTACAAGTGAAATTTATAAACACGAAAACTGGGAATATCAAAAGTGTACTCCTTGCGACCTTATTTCTCGTGGTGCATCTTACGCGAGTGTAGTATTGGTCTCGGCGATGCCAATGATGGGAGCTCTTGACATTGACACGTAGGTGCGCGATTTTAAGAGTTTCCGTAGAATCAACAGTTTTCCCTCATAGAATTGCATTGCTGTATTTTAGTGTTGTTTGTCTAGAGTCAAGAGTGTTGCTGCTATTTATTTTATGAATGATTCTCTCAAAAGAAGACAAAGAAGGAAAGGTACCATGCTTAGCAACTAGTTTCTTCGGTTTTTCCAATTACTTTCGCATCACATTCACCCGAGTAAATTGAAAATAGTTAGGAATTAATTAAGGAATCATCATCTTTCATCATTTATTATTTAAAAGTCCATCGGAATGTTTAAATCTTCAAAATCTTTTCTCATAATTTCTTTAATCTTTAGTTTAACTTGGGTTGATTTATTTCTCATGAGATTTTTAACTTTCTCTAATCGCACTCGACCATGGACCTTCGTTAATTCAATCAAATTCCCGTAAACGCTCCGAGTAGCATTGTAATGACAATGTGCGACATGACTATGAGCATCAGTTCCACAATCAGCCAAACACCAAGCACAAAATGCTGCTCCGCAACCACGCTTTGTGCAGGTTAAAGCAAAACAACCGTCAAAGTCAACAAAAGCTTGTCGACATCTGGGACATTTTAAAGTAAAAATTTCATCAATGATATGTAGGCGAAGAATATCAGCTTCTCGAGAAACTTCATCAGTTAAATCAAGAATTCTTTTAATTTCACGATCTGCACGTTCTTTCTCTTCTTTCTGGATATTCATTCTTTCTTCATTTACTTTCACTGTTAATTTCAAATTAAAAATTGATTCTCCTATATGTTTTGGTGCTTCGGCAATTAATCTGGTACTGTCATATGCCTCTTTGCATTGTGCACACGTTAAGTCCCCCTTTTCATCAATATATGTTAAAATCGCACCAGGTTCAGCCGCAGCACCAATATATGCTTCCAAACAATCCCAACACGTAAGATGATGTTCATCGTTCATGCATGTTATTCCTTTGTGATGATGTAAGAGGAATGGCTCTTGGCAAATACAGCAAGGTTGATGTAACATTAGTTCAATCACATTGACTGCAATCACAGTTCCTGGTTGCCAAAAGACGTATTCGACTATGTCCTTTTTATTACCATGTTCTCCAACGTTGATATCATTCTGAGAATTGGATATTTGAACTGAGTCATATCCTTCATTTTGATATTTTGCTTTCGTTTGATTCATTCGTTTCACTTCAGCTTGTTCCGTTTTCATCAATTTATCTAAATCTTTCGAATTGGTAAATGGTGGAACATTCTGTAACATATTGCACCGAAAGGCAATCCCGACTAAGACACGAATTTTCCCATCTTTATCAACAGGAATCTCCAATAAACTATCTTTTGTTAATCTTTTCACCTGTAATCCTTTCCCATAAGCAGTTAAAGTGTCCATCATTCGTCTCTTCCCAACTTCATTTGGGATGTACTTTTTATCCATTTTCATTTCAAGAAATATAATCTCATAATTCTCTTCAAATGTATCTTTCAAATTAGGGTAAACTGTTGGTGGAAAACTAACTAACTTTTTTTCTTGAAACTTCTGAATTAAACTTCTAATAGCCGTTGATCGGGCTTGAACATGTTGTACAAAATTATCTAGTGGTAATGTTTTCATATTAATATGATTCACTTGATTTGGGAAGAATTGATTGAATTTTGCCCGAATAATCTCTTGCAATAATGGTAATTCAAAATCTAATTGATTCTCCATGAGGTCGTTCCATTGATGAACATTGCAATTCAAACAGCGAGAGTTTAGATTATCAGCAGGGTTTGAGAAATATCTTAGATCTTCTTCTTGACCACAGATCCAACTCACTTCATGATGGCATGGAAGAGTAACTGTAACCTTTCGTCGACATTGCGCATAAACATCAGAGCAAAGGGCTGTCACATCATTCACACCACAAACATTACAAACCTTTTGAACACGATTCTGGCAAGTCTTTTGTCTATCTGTCTCTGTTGTACGATTATACTCATAACAAGAGAAATTTCTCAAAGCACCACAATTGGGTTTAACACATACTTCCTCGACAATTGCATCACATTTCTCCTTTGCAAAATTCTTGTAAATATAATGGCATTCAACTGACTTTTGATGTTGGCAATCAGGAAATTCTAGAATAAGTTCTCGTTTGCACTGGACTAATTCCTCTGGGAGCTGGATCGGTGGTGGTAAATGAGGGCTGAAATCACTTTGTTTGAAACACTCTTTTCTCCCCGATGGATGTTGAACAAATGAAGGCGCTGGTCCAAAGGCAACGTCTTTCCAAGGATTCCAATCAGATAAGATCCTTGGTACCCAACATTCAGTTTGAAAGGAATGACCACATACTGGGAGACGATAATCAACCATTTCGTCACAATCAGGCGCTTCTTTCTTTCCTAAGGCCCAATCAAAAGCTTCAGCACATGGGATATTTGGCAGAAGATGTTGACAATCTCTTTGATAAATGACAGGCTGTACACAGGGTGGTAAATCACTACATGGCTGACAATAAAATGCATTCTCCTCCACTAAAAGCTGCCCAGCTTCGGGCCCATCTTTCATTCTTGTAGCACAAACATCTCCATTAATTTCCATTAAGTCTAGCTTACCTTTTAATCCACACATTACCCTCACGCGATGGCTACATCTTGGTAAAATTACATCTAAAATCTCTTCACAACGTATTAAATGTTGGCGAGATTTGAGATCTTGTAACTGAAAGCATGTTTTTACTTCAAGTTCGTGTATGCAATTGGGAAAGCGAAATCGTTCTTTCGGTCGTTCTCGGCACTGAGGTGGTGGTTGTTGGTTAGAGGTATGACAGTCGACTTTAACTTCATGGGAGCAGTGTAATACTCTACGAACCTTCTCTTTACAAACATTTGGCATCTTTCGATCTTCTGAGCGTAGGATCTGAATAATCTTCTCACAGGGTATCGTTGCCATATGATCCGGATTACAAGCGCGAATGACTTCAAGCTTTTGGTTGCATTTCGATTTCAATAAATTCCAAAGAGGATCATTTTTTCCAATCCGTGTTTGTTTTAATGTAGTCTCTTCAACAACAAGCTTACCGTCAATATTTCTGGTGATATTAACTTCAAAGGGATTCCAACTTTCATACTCTTCCAATAGGTGGCAAGATAATGTTATCGGTTGGTTGCAGATCTTACAATCAGCTGTCACTAATTCTGTACATTTCGGGATTTGTTGAATATTCTCAGACCACTCATAAGCTTGCCAACATTTTACTGATCGTTTCACGTGATCGCATGATAATCTGAAATTCACTAAGGTATTGCACCGAGGAATATCTTTAAAAATTGTTTGCTCCTCAACAGCATAGAATTCTCTTTCATCCACTTCATCAACCGCCTTTATTTCATGAAAATTATGAATATCGATTGATGTACCTTTCAGCCAAGCATCCTTGAGCTGGTTCGTTTGAAAGCAAAGAAGAGAGACGGGATGTCCACAGCGAGGACGTGGAATATTAACATCATTGCGACATGGTTTTTGTAACTCTCTTTCCATAGATGAACATTGAGATTTGACACGATGTCTACAATCTCGCTCTCGAGAAATTATTTCAACACAAATTGGAGGTTTATCTTGATATCTTTGTCGCTCTGAGCATTTTGGAGATTGAATAATGTGCCCGCAGCTCGGCAGGATAAAATCATTCACAGTTTGCAAACAATCTGGAAATGGCAATAACTTTTCCTCCATTTGTTTAGTTTGATGGCATTTATCGGTAAACTGATGCACACAAGTTGGATATCGAACAGTCCTTTTGAGAGTGCATTTATAATCCAAGCGCGCTGCCTCTAATGTCGTTGTAATGGATAAATCCTTGCATTCTACTGGAATTTCCTCATGATAAACACATTCTCTCTTCAATTTTACTTGACATGATTTGTTGTGGCTCAGAGGAGTGATGACGTGACAAGGTAAGTCACAATTATGACCACATTTCAATGGAGAGGTGCAGCTTATTTGACAAAAATTATTCCATGTGTCAGGGGTGGGAAAGATTCTACCCTTCGGTTGCGAAGTAACATTAAAAATTGAATCACGATGCTGAGGGCAGCAAATTGGAAGTGTTGACGAAACTCGTGGTAAAGAAAAATTATCGTCCTCTATCATTGTTGGATCGGGAGTTTGAAGTTGCCGAATGAACTTCTTCCAATGAGTTTCACCATCTATTGGAGAATCTGGAATATGCTCCTTGAAACCTTGAACTACAGCATCAACTGAGCCAACTATGTAATAACCTAACCGTGCTCGAGAGGAGGCGACGATAAATCGGTTTAGCAATCGCACAAACTGATTTCCTGGTCGAGATCGAACTAAAGATAAAATTACAATATCATTTTCATCTCCTTGGTACCGATCAACTGTAGAGACAATCAACTGACTGTTGTCACGCGTGATGACCCCTTGCTTTCGAAGTTGATTTATTAATTCTCGCTTCTGACCTTGATAAGGCGTAATAATTGTGATACATGATGCAGGAACACCGCAAAGAACAGTTAAATACTTAACTAAACTGGTTACTGCTTCAGCTTCATTCTCATTGCAAGCAGAGAGTCCAACCTTTGGTCTGCTTTCTTTATTGTCCAACTGATGCCAAAAATGGAGGGAGGATTGCATTCCAGGGATTAATTGACCAGAACCTCTACTCCAAAGCTTCTTATAGGCTTTTAGTGTTACATCCCCAGAAACACGATCACCAAGTTGCTGAGCTTTGGTTCTTTCATGGTCAATAATCTGTACAACATCAGCATAGTGATGCTTAGTTAGTATCGAAACTGAAAACCTCATTCTCCGCTGAATATCTAAGAGAGTACACTGCTTTGTAGTTTTGTCTTCCATTTCAACTAATCTTTCAAAAAGAGAGCGCTTGATACTTCGGTTACTTATTTCTATGTTATACCAACAATTTTGAACGGAGGCGGGTAATTGACGCTGATCACCGATTAGTTCTAACTTTTGAAGAGACGGGACTGCCAGTACTGATACCAATGTTGGCTCCATTACTTCACAAGCCTCCTCCACTATTATGGCAAAAGGTTCGGCAGCTCTTAATGCTGGAAGTCTTCTTGCTGCACCGACGATCGTTCCACCAATAACGGTAGCCTGCTTTAAAGACAGTGCACTCGCGACTGCTTTCATTCGACGAGCTTCATCAATGTAAAGATCCGCTTTCCTCATTAATTTAGAGAGTAACTGAATTGCCGTTGAAATAAATCGACTAAATTTCAACCGGCGCTCGTCTTTATCCATAGTCCAAACCCAGTCAAGAATGCTTAGCAAGTCTTCTATTTCTTTAGCTGAACATTTCTCAATATCGAATAACGCATCAGAAGTTACAGCGTGAACAGCATCGTAATCAATCTTAATTCCATTAGGATCTTCATCATCCTCTTGCTCTTCTTGATAAAGCTCTTTTAATCGATTCCTTTCATTGTCATCCTCATCAATTTGCTCCTGATTATCTACACGAACAAATTCCATTTCGTCAGCATCCAACTTTCCGTTTACGCCTTCATCGTTACCTTGCGGGCCTAAATCTTCTTCAAAGTCATCATAGAATTCTTTGCTACCAAGTATCGGACCTGACGCTCGATCTGATCCACCAACTTTCAAAGGAGGAGGGGATATCATAATCTTTGTGCTCACCGAGACATCGATCTCAGCAGGCTTAGGAGTCGGTTTCGACTTGGGCCAAGCACAATTTAAGTCAATTCGATGAAGAAAACACTTCCATGAATCTTGTTGATGACCTACTGCAAATACACCGCAATCAAGATCGCAACAATTTGTGAGATTTCCCTCAGCAACCCGCGCCTCATCGTCTTGTCGCGTATGAGCGACATGAGGAATAACTTCAGGGTAATTAATCGGTAGGCAATATATAGCTTTTTTATTTTCGCCAACTTTCATCACTTGCTGTTTTTCATGGTCAGCACAGAAAAACTTTCCCGGTAATGGATGACTTTTACAAGGTTTTCCAGTTTTACGAGCAACTCCATTGCATTTGCCATCTGTAAATCTTTGGGTATGATTCACACAATAACTATCACTTTCGTTTGAATCAACCAAACAGTTGCAATACTCGCCCTCTTCGGACATATATTCACAAAGTTGATGATTAAAGCAGGTATAGCGTGGGGCATAAGCAGGTTCATGTAATGGTTGATGCAACTGTACACAAATGGAACAAGTGTGCTCAGAGCAGAAGTCAGAGAAGGCTTGAAAATTGTCTGGACGAATGACACGGGGGCTCATACAACCGTCTTCGAAGGAGCAACGATGATTACTGCAAAAATAGTGATTATTTTCGGTCAAGGAACCACAAACGATACACGAATGGTCACGACAATAATTTAATCCGAAAAGAGCTTTCTTCCCACACAGTTTCACTGAACATTTATGATGATTGCAATAGTTAGAAACAAGATATTGTCGGTTGGGAAAGAGGACTTCCATACATACAGATTCCGAAGTTATGTTTCCGTCTTTATGGCATTGACTGCAAAGATGCTTGAGACAAAAGCCAAAACTCTCAAGTGTAAGATGGTTACATCCTTTGATTATACAAGTATGCTTTTTACAACCTTCATGGACCTTGGGGAAGTCGTAACAGTTTGGACAGACATGATCTCTGCAGTATTTAACATCAACTGCCATCCTTTCATTCATGCAAGTATCCTCTTGACACTTATGGTTCTCACAAAAGTGACAATCTCCGAGACAGGGATTAATGCAATCACTAAATTTGCAACGATGAATTTCAACACAGTAATTAGAGTCATCACTTGCACATTTTATACATTGAACACCATTAGCCTCGTACAAACATCTCCTCGGTGGAATTACTCCTTCAAGCCACAAGAAAAAGAGTTTGTCAATTCTAGATTCACCTTGACTCAAGGGAAACCTCCAGTGCTTTACACCTTGGATGAAAGGAAAATCCTTTGGTACTTCCCATTCAAGAAGAAACTCTGTAAGTGCATCAAATGCCTCTTCCTCAGAGAGCTCACTCAAGGTCAAAAGATCAGGTAAAGTCGTTACCGCTCCGGTAAGAGTGATAATTATCTGAGATAATCCAGAAATCTGTTCTAATCCAGCATGAATGCTGAGAATGCTTTGCAAAAGTACCTTCACCTGTCGAAGAATGGATAGCCTCGCATCCAGTTCTTGCTTCGCCTTCGTTTCAGACATAGACCCTTTCTCGGTAAAGGGAACCAGTTCCTCAAGTTCCGGTTTACCGATTCGAATGAGCTTACCTTTTAAATTGAATAGTTCAGGCTTTCCATTCCTCACATCATTTAGAAATTCATCTAAAGCATGATTCTTGTAGGATAAGGCTAAGATCGGTCCAATAGGATAACCGTTATTAACCAGTAACTCTCGAATAGACACTAATGCAAGGACTAAACATACTCCAACATAACTTTTTCCTGTACCAGGAGGACCTTGAGTGCAATGTAAGCTATACTTTAAACCTTTACAAAATGCTTCGAGTTGAGTACGATCAAGAGATTTGACCAAATTCATAGAATTAATCTTCGAGATAATTATTGTTTTATTTTCCTCAGATAAACGACGTATCGCAGGAATATTAGAATGATGTATAGCATCTGTAATAGCAAACTCTCTTTGATTAACAGAATATTGAATCTCTGTTTCAGCTTCATCAGTTATTAATCTTCCTTGTTTCAACCCGAGCAATGATTGCTTAAAAGGTAATCGTTCCAATCCAATCTTAAAACTTGGATTCGAAATGGTTGCCAATACCGAAAAGACCTCAGGAACAAACACACGACAGTCAATCACCGCTAATTTCGAGTCAATGGTAAACTTATCATTAATTTCAGTTGGAAGTAATTCACTATCAGCTTTAGAAAGCAATCGAATTGTAAGAAAACCTTTCTTTCTTCTTTCATATTCCTTAAAATCACCTTCTCTTGCATCCATTAAAATAATCTCACCCCAATAAATCTGAGAGGATAGTGGAATTTTCGCTCTTGTTGCACTCAATAAAACAACTCCAACTAAACATGCAGGTTGTAAACGATAAGATGTTCTCCAATTCACTTCCTTTTCAGGTGGTTTACGCGATGCGATATGTTTTAGATCTATTACCATTGAATCATTTTGATATTTAATATAACAAACTGTGCCATCATAAACATCAGTGGACAAATCATATCCACCGATATCTGGTGAACATGTAGCATTTTCAATTTTCTTTGATGCACAGTCGTTGCAACAAGCATCATGACTTCTCAAATGACAAGTCCATCGAGCCGGATTTGGACATTGTCCTCGACCTTTTAACTTCATAGAGCACTGCATCGATGCGTGTGGAGAGCAAAGCATTGGTGAGTTACAAATTTTAACATCTTTTTCATCTGCAGGTCCTTGACTAATACGAAAACGACACTTCGGCCAAAAGGCGGCAAGTCCCCAATAAAAGCTTAATTGGATCCACAAAGTCTGTAACGTAGAGGCATAATGGTCAATTGAATCATAATGTACTAATAACTTGGTATTTTTATACCAGTTTCCAGAGAGAAGCCACTTCATCGTTGGTTTTCGAAACCAGTCTATTGCTTCATCAGCATCAGTGTCATCGCTTGCTTTTTGAGAAACGTTTGATGTTTTCTTCATCGAGGTGGGAATGGATTTTAATAATTTTTGAAAAGATTCTAAGCATTTGGAAATTTCTAAAATCACAGCAAAGACTTGTGAAATACTTCCTTTAATTTTGTTAAGATTATCAGAGAGTAAACCTTCTAAATCATTTAATTCTTTCGATACTTCTTGAACAGATGTTGATCCTTCTTTTAACATTTCTTCAGCAACATCTCTTAATAAACGAGTCTCAAAAATTTGACGAATAAAATCAAGATCTGAAATTTCTCTGGCAGACACTCGTTCTTCCTTCAATAGAGTAACAACATCCAACAGGTTAGGAACATTCTTCGTTGTTTCGGGAAGGTAAAGATAAATTGAAAGTAAAGGTCGAATAAAAGTCTTCAATGCTTTTAAATATTCTTTTGAAGCAACAATACTTAAAGCAGATTTCCAAAGTTCAACATCAAGTTGCGTAATAAAATAGTGTTTATTGAGTTCATTGCTTTTCCACTTTTTATCGATTGATTTTAAAAATTGGTGAGTTGTCGGATTAAGGGATTCCATGACTCCGCGGCTTCTATATTCCGCACTTGCAGGTGGACCTGCTCTATTCAGATTTGACTTTTGAGAGGTTGAAGTTCCGTGGAAAAATTTACATCTATCCCCAGACTTGCATCCTCCTTCACTCTGAAAATGCTTGCAGGGAATCCTTTTTTCGTTCTTGTCAGAACCTTTATGAGGAGTGTTATGAAGAAATTTGCAATTACTCCCATGTTTACAACCTTCAGAAGATCGAAAATATTTACACTCCAATTTACCTTTGCCTTCATGGGCATTGTTGTCACCTCGTTCGTGATTACCTTTCTTAGGGTTATTCTTCATACTAATTCTTGGAATAACTGATTGAACTGCAATTAAATTGTACTTGTTTTCGATGATGATTGCTAAAAAAAAATCCTCTCTCCTCAAAAATCAAGAGTCGAGTTTTCGATAGAAACCAGAAAAGCAAAATCTCGAAAAAGCGAAAAATACAGTGTGGTTTTGCTTCGCGAAACGAAGACGCGGTGTTTGTGGGAACTCAGTAAAAAAGAAAAAAGGAGGACACTCGCAGTGTGATGAAGTGATTGCTACCCATCACTCACTGAACTACAACTCCTAAGACAAGCCCTAATGGGACACGACAAGCGGAGTGTTGATCTCAGCGATGTCAGTGTTGGGAACTCTTGATCATTTGGTATACAACGCAGTTTGTTTTTGTATAATTTTACTCTAAGATAAAATTATATTTCCTTTCATTCATATAATTTAAAAATGAGAGAGGTTTCGAAATCAGAAATTCCGCCTAATTTGTAACTAGCCTGCGTTCGCGTCTACAGTTCTGGAACACCACCATCATCATCCGAAATAATCTCTTGATCTATTTCATGAGGGGGAAGAGGGTGGGGCGAGGGTGGGCGACACGGTTGAATTAGAGCCAAAGTCAATCGGTTCAATACACATTTTCGCAACAAGACCAGCAAGTAAAGCACTAATCGTAAACAAAGTTAACCAAAACATTTTATCTCCCAGATGAAATCGATAAGGAAATCCAGGAATTCTTAATGTATCATAAGATCCATTTAATGTCGATAACTTTAATCGACGCAAAAAATGATAAATCATATGGTAATCCATTGCTATCATAACTAAAGTCAGTAATGTTAAGAAAGTAATATATGATGCTTGTTCAGAACCTTCAGAAAAGAATTGATATATAACAATCACGCATAATGGAATATAAAAACAGGAAGCACCAACAAACTTCATTGTTAATATTTCTAATAATTGATTTAATTTAATTTCATTTTGATCAAGTGCAAATTCTACTATGTATAATCGAACAAACGGATTTCTTACTTTCAGCATCGGTTTGCGTAGACGATTGTTTAATTGATTAGAACTTTCAAAAGCGAACATATTCTCATTTCTAACGATTGGATATATTGTTTGCGAGTAGTGCTCCGTTAAACGTTTTAGAATAATATCAACTTTCCTTTGATTTCTGAAGACAAGGAAAAACGAGAATGATAACGCAATCCAATTCGCCGTTGAGACAATTTCACTAATATCAAGATGTTTCGGATGAATAATTGAATTCTCCAAGAGGTTTACAATAAATAAAGCACCAATTGCAGGAATCAACCATAAAGTAATGAAAGAAGTTAACAGGAAGTCAGGATACATATTATCACCAGATCCTTCCCAGTCACGGAGAAGTATTTTATAAATTTTTAATTTTATTAATTCAGCAAAAATAAAATAAACTATCGGGAAAAGATTTAATGTACAAGAAATCCAATTTAAATAGAATACGTCATCATCCTCCTCCTTTGGAATTGTGTTGGCAAGAACCCACTTGTCGATAAAAATGATGATTGTTAGAGGAACAGAAACGTATAACATACTACTGAACTTAAATCGTTTAAAATATGGTGGTTTTCTAACAATGACTTCATCTTTCTTTTCTGGATTAAAATTTGGTTGCATAATTTGTTCTTCATAATATCCATTCTCACTCCATTTAAGAAAATCTTGTCGAATTCCATTCTTAATCTGTTCAACAGCTTCAAGGACATTTCTCCATTCATCTTCTTTTAACCATTTCTTAATATGAAACTCTTTTATATCCTTTTCTGTTACTTTCCTAGATGGGAATTCTATTAACCATTGTTTTGAATCAGCTTCAGTAAACCCAAAATCAAAAATATTTCCACTATCTAAATCAATATGATCATTTAAAGGATTATCCAACTGTTGATAAAGATTCATTTATGAAGGATACGCAGATATCGGATCTTTGATCAAAAACAAAAATAGAGAGGTGAAATTACGATGGGAAAATACTGTATGTAAATTTACTGTGACGAAACAACAACACAAACATAACAGAGTAGAGTGACAGATTATTTTAATTCTTTTTCATTCGTGAATCAATGATTTTCACTGAATTTGATCCTTTGATCATTTTTGGGAGTAGTGGTTTTTTTGTTGTCATCACTGCGCTGATTCTCCGTTTAGTTTATTCCAGTCGAAAACATTCTAGAGAGGTTCATGGACCTAACTTAAGACTTTTTATGAGTCACACGTGGGGTGAAAATCATCAAAACCATCAAAATGTGATGAAAATATGTAATTATTTACGAAATGGTTCGTATTGCATTGACAAGGTGTGGGTTGACGAAGAGCAAATGCCTCCAGGAAGTGACATCGCAGAGAAGATTATGGAGGGAGTTCGTGATTCAAACTGTTTTGTGGTATTTATTACGAGAGATTATATTCAGAGATTTCTTCGTCGTGATGATTCTGATTGGTGCGTCTACGAAATGAATTTAGCTGTGCGGCATAAGCTCATCATTATTCCGGTATTATTTGATAACTCCATTAATCCAAATGAAACTCTTCCTTCTCCTTTTGATGCATTTTTAAGAGATTTTATTGCTATTGATTTACGACAACCTGTAGCGATGCTCGATGATGATCTTCTATCCCAAGAGAAATGCAATGAAATTCTCAACTCTGCATTTACAATGTTAGCTGATAAAACCATCAAAATGATGCGAGAGAATGCTGGAATAGTGAACGAGGAAAGAAAACAGAACATTTTGAAAAGTGGTTATGAAGCTTTACAGTTATGCCACTCTCAGTTACAAGGAATTACCAGTTTTGAGTGGAAGGCGAAGCAAACAGTTCAAGAGAAGTTCAAAAAGGTTAGTCCGTTCATCCATTATTTCTTCTTGTTCAATATCTCTAAATCTTGTGTTTATAGGAAAGAGAAGCGCTAGCAAGAAGAGAAAAAGAGGAGTTAAGACGTCTCCATGTCAATGTTAGTAGTAAAAAAGAAGCTTGGTCCACAAAAGCGAGAAAAACAAAAAGCTGGATTCGATCTATAAAATTTGGTCAAAGACTGGAAGATGAGGAGGAGGAGGGAAAACAAGAAGAGAATAACTCACATCAAATCCTTCATAAATTTTTAAATCTTGAACAAAGTGAAATTCTCAATCCAACGAATGAAGATCTTTTATATGCTCTTAATGATTTAATTCCTAATTCATCTTTTACATTAGTTTATCGATCAAATAGAAATCAGTCAACACCCGCAGCTTTTCATCGTTGTGTTGATAATATTGGTCCAACCGTTCTTTTATTTAAAGTTGATGGAATTGGTTTATTTGGTGGTTATACATCATCTAATTGGCATTCAGTCAATGAGCTTTGGGATTATGTAAAAGATGTGAATGCTTTCTTATTCACATTACAGCCACGTATGAAGTTTCCAATCAAATTGGAGAAAACAAGTCGGGCAATTTTTACTAGTCCTTATTGTGTTTCCTTTGGTAAAGATCTTGAATTTACTCATCATGGACTATTGACACATGTGAGATTACAATTTCCTGTGAATTATCAAGACATTACAGCAAGAGGGATATCTAATTTCTGCAATCCTGCACAAGCAAACGATTGGTTACCAATTCAAGTTTTCGAAGCATGGGCGGTTCGACCATTATCATTGTAATGTGTCTCTCTGCTGTTGCTGATTGGGATCATTTATCACTTAAAGATCAATGAATCCTTTTCTTTTTTTTCTGTATTATTATTCTTATTGTTATTTATTTCTGATTATGTATTTCATTGTTGTATTCTATAGATGTTAGATGATATTCTATAACAACACAGTCGCTTTTTTGAATATAAAGTAATAATTCAATTTTTCCCACCATCTAATCACAACACAAAACTTCAAAGGTTACACGTATATCACGTAATCAACAAAAGAACTTTCAATCAATCAATCAATCAATCAATCAATCAATCAATTCCTCATATTCTTATTAAAATCTATAGAACCAACCAATAAACTCGAAAGAAAAGACGTTAGAAAGTATCAACTCCATTCAAGAAATGATTGAAATTCTATTATTATCAAAGAAATGAATTGAAAACGAAAATAAAACAAAAACAAAAACAAACAAAGAAACAAATAAGACCAAAGAAATTGATGATTCTCATCAGAAGGAGGGAGAAATAAATTGTCATCATCATTTTATTATTAACATCATTTAATGACCATTTAGTATTTCTATCCATTGAGTCACTGTTGCACCATCTTTTGGATAAAAATGATATGATTTCTTCAATCTTTGATCATAGATTTCAAAGTATTTATCGCCAACCTAACAAAACAACAACAATATAGATAAAATAAGAAGAAAAGCACAAAAGGAAGACTTACTGCTTTAATCGTAGGAGATGGTTCATTCTCAATCCAACGAATATCACCTTTTAATTCATATTTTGATGTATCTATGTATAGTAATCGTTTTAAACATCGTTTATTCTTCTCATTATTATCACTCGGTAGAGAGGTTGGTGAATTTAACTGCTTCGTATTCGGGCGAGTATGGAAAGGTAGTGATGATGTCCCAGTCGTGGTCTTATTATTTGGCGACGACGGTGATGATGTTTTTAATCCTTTTGTCTTGACAAAGACTAATTCACGAAACTTCTGAACACTCACTTTATTAGGTTTTCCAATTAAACCAGAAAATATCATAATTTCATCGGAATAAATGAAGATATGATATTTCTGACTATGGATCACTGATTGTCGGAGTGATAATGGTCGAGCAGCCATCGAAGCAGATAAATTTCCTGATGATGTCATTCCACTTTCATCCACTGAACGTTGTGGAGGTGGAGAGCTATTTTTTGTATTGCCTCGAAAGGAATAACTACTTCTCTTCGAATCCTTTTTGCTCTTATTGTTATTCTGATTATTTCGATGATCAGATCCTGGTGAAGAAGGATTCGATGATGAAGCAGAGGATTGATCATCTGTTAATGATTTATAATGATTAAAATCATCAGAGATTAATCGTCCTTCATCATTACAATTTTTAATACTTTGTGATATATTTTCAATATATTCTGTATGTTGTTGTATTGCTGCACACCACGATACTTTCTCTTCCATACTATTCGTTTCAAGAATAAATTCATAAAATTGTAATGAATTGTTGGGTGTTAATGAATCTTCATTCTGAAAGGTATGATCAGGGGAACGATTATTTGAATGTTTCAGATATAAAATCACCTATTATCCAATAAGAGTCATGAAAAGGGAATGAATAAGAAATGAAAGAGAGTAAAAGAGAGAATCACTTACATCTTCTTTCACAATACCAGGTGTATATTCTAAATGAATCATTGTATTTTTCAAATAATCCATATGAAGAACATTCGTTGTTGTCTTAGATGAATCCCGACTAATCGTCATTGCTATGCCACTATTTCCTCGACCACTTTCTGATGCTAATTCATCATGGAATATTGACTCCTTCTTTTCACGATATCCTGCAAGACAGATTTGTCCTTTGACATTCTTACCATATGGTGGACGATCAATCTTATCAAGGTAATAGGTTAAGAACCCATTATCTAATACAAAATAACGAGATTTCCAATTTTGAATTAAATGACCCCGTTTTCTTAACCATCCCATGATCTTTGGTGGCGGTTGAAGAGTTGCAAGGATTTCTTCTTTTGTTTTTGGGAGAGTAGGAGTGAGGCTTGTATCAAATCTGGAGGATTTCGAACCAACCAAACGTGCCGGCTCCGAAATACTCAAGAGGGTTTCTACTTCCTTGGTGGTGGTGGTTGATGCCATAGATTCCGTGGTAGTGTCAGTATCAAGATCAATCATACTATTAGAGAGGATTTTTGAATCTCTTTTCTTGTTGGAATCACGAAGTTGTTCTTTTAACGCAGTTGCACTTTTTCGACGAAGGCTACCATGATTATTCCCTTCAAGGTGTAGCTTCAAATCATTAGTAGATGGTAGGATGCTTCTTCGGTTGATTCCGTCATAGTTATTACCTTTGTTGTTCCTATCTTTCACCTTAATGATGTCTGTCAGGCCTTTCTCTAAATCTCCTTGATTTATGATCTCAAATCGAGTTGTATGGCGAGATCCGACAAGAGATACTTTATCCTATCACGAAATATGCGTTAAAGAAAGAATAAGAAGGTATGAAAGAGATTCCTACCTGACCATAAAAACATAAATTACAAACTCTCAAGCCACCTAACACCTCCAAGCCAGTAATAGTGACGACATTACTTGAACAATCTTGACAACAAATATTCCCACATGCTTTACAATGTTGTTTCATATCAAAAGGAGAGAATTCAATTCTACACAAGGAACATACTGGCATATCTTCATTAAGAATCCAACCAACATTACAATAATCTTGTTCACATTCAACACCTTGAACAAATATTCGATGAATTGGAAATGTTTCTTTAGTTTCTTCATTAATAATTAATGATTCCTCAACAATATCATCAATGAAAATCTCATTACTATCAGATAATAATAACTTTGTACAACCAATCTCTGATTTTAGGATAGCTTCAAAGTCTTTTTTCAAAACAAAGATAGGTTTCTTTACAATGGTTTCAAGGAATAATATCACTTTTAACATTTCTCTCTTATTCTCTTATCATTGATCGAATCACAAGTTCTCCCTATTCAGTTAAATGGTGGAAGTTGAAGCTAAACTTTTCTGTATTTTACATTACATGAACTTCAATCCCGGTAACGATGTTTTCGGAAATCAGAATTTTCGAAATTTCGTCTATCCACAGTTTTCCTGGAAAAGTTATAGAAAAATGGTGGAAAAGGGAAGAGAAGAATGCTCCTGTGCAGTTGAGAGGTGTTGACAGTTGCCCAAGATCTCATCGAAAGATCGAAACATTTGAACGGCGATCCAATCACTGTTCTCGAGTCAAAATTATTTTTCTTGCTTTGTACCTCGTCGTTGTCAGAAAAAAAAGTATGGGTCAAGGTTCAAGTGTAGTGAATCACCGTTATCCAGAAGTCATTGATCCAGCAACAGGTGAGCAGCAATACTACCAAGTAAACTGCTGCGTTTTCGA
Organism: Poterioochromonas sp. DS; assembly: GCA_015145745.1. Classification (NCBI taxonomy): domain Eukaryota; class Synurophyceae; order Ochromonadales; family Ochromonadaceae; genus Poterioochromonas; species Poterioochromonas sp. DS. The sequence continues at coordinate 25,938 of VKHI01000338.1, forward strand.
TGGTGTTACTAAAACTCCTCAAGGTATGAGCCGTCCATACTCATCCGATGCGAGTCCGCGCTCCCATAAAGCTTTCGGAACGACTGAAGTTCAAAGTTTCCATCCTTTCATTGTGCAATATGTCAAGTTGCTGTCTGACAATCTGAACAACGATTTCCACGATGAATTCGCCTCCGACACTACTATGGAGAGATTTCATGCACTCAGTCCAGAGATGAAAGAAGCAGCATACCATATGACCAAAGGCATAAATTTGTTATTGCAAAAGGCAAAAGTTGGCAAAGGGCTTGAAACTTTACACCACCAGCGTTTCGCTGAAGCGCTCAGTGGCTTATTGGTTACTTCCATCGCTGAAAACACCCAGCAAATAGTTGATCTGGCTGCACAGGGCAAGATTTCGGGTCCAGAAAATCGCTCTGATATGCCTTTGTTTTGTTCTCCTCGAGATTATTTTTACCTTGATTCCGTGAAAATGACGAAACCTTTCATTCGTAGTCCTTACGACCGTTTAAAGCAATTTGAGCCTTTCATTCTTGATAACAGTATTCGAGAGTCTACAGTTGCACAACAGCGAGGCCATGTCAAATCTGATAAATATGCAATTTTAAATGCTGTCGAGGAAGTTGGTATTCGCAACATTATTGTTGGCGCATTTGGTGAATTACCTCGCGTAGAAGATGATTGGTTAGAGGAATTACATCGTGAAGGAAAGATGAAGCCTAATTTCTGGGCATTTAGTGAACTTCGCGATGACGTTATTGGTGGTAAACCATCAAAGGATGTCCCAAATGGTTTACAAAAGATTATCAAATATCAAATCCCCAATGCAATTTTTGAGTTTGATGTATTGTGTAATCAAACTGATTGGTGCGAATGGCAGAGCGGTACATGGAAAACTGAAGATCATTGTGAGTTAATGAAACAAAGAATTTTAACTCTAAAGAAGAATGTTAGTTCTGGAAGTAAATGTTTTTTCAACTATAGGGATGCAGTCAAAGCGTTTTTACATCCACCTGCTGCTCGAAGACTCGTTGAGTTCACGGTTTTTTTAGCAAAGTTACCACGAGATATTCGTCCAATGGGTTTGCTATTTGAAGAACCTGCAGGTGATGCTTTCCCTTGGCAGATTCGATATGTTGCTCGTTGTTTACGCAAGGCAATGGATGACAATGACTGGAAAGATGGTCATCTCTTGATTCATGTTCATAAGAATTATGGATTTTGTGAAGCAGTTATGCAAGAAGCTCTAGCATTTGGTTGCACTGGTATTTGGGGTGGAATCTCGGAAGAAGGTAAGCGCCGTTTTTTCCCATTTTATCTCTTAATTTTCTCACTTTGTTGGTCGATTAGGCGCTGGTGTTGGTACCGGTAATTCCTTACTAACTCTTACTAATCTTGCTCGCATGGGTAATCAAATCGTTAAAAATTCTTATGACTTTCCTCGTATGTACCATGCGGCGAAAGAGATTTGCCTCATTACGACTGGCCAAGAGCCCCATCCTAAGACTGAATTGTACGGTTCCCGTGCGATGGATATTCTGTGGAATCAGTCAGTGATGGGAACAAGTGATTTTGACTTGAGTTTATTCTTTGATGTTCCATCGAATATTCGAATTAGTACCTTTACAAGCCCTGCTATGTTTCGACAACATTTAGCGAATACCTTTGGTAATCATCCTGAAGATTGGGAAATGGAAATAGCTGAGGCCATGAGACGACAGTTGCACGATGATCTTCTATCAGAAGAAAAGTTTAACTACCAAACTCCAGGTGTGTGACTCAAACATCCTTCTATTGAATTTTATCTCATCTCCCTCTTCTTTTTAGCTGGTTTGTATGATCTTTATATGAGAGCTGGAGGGAAAAAATTTCTTCGAGAAATGATTGATATTGTATTGCAGAAAACAAATAAAGAAAGTAGTAATAATGTTGCTGATGACCATCCTTTAATGAAAGAATTAAGGACGATGTATGACTTATATGCATCACCAGATGGAAGAATGACATATAAAAATTTCTTTTATTGTTTTATTAATCGTTTTATCTCTTGTTTTAACTTCCCTTGTGCAAAATTTGTTGCTGTGGTTGGTGCAATTGATGTCGATAAATCAGGGGATATCGATTGGCCAGAGATCTCAGTATGGGCGAAATGGGCTATCGATGAATACAATCTCACTGCTGAAAATTGTGATATTGATCGATTAACTCATCTTGTATTTGTTGGCCACATTTTTCCTGTTGCTTTCCAGAATCTTTATCAGGTCAAAGTACGATCTAAGAAGCATATTGCGCAGATTATGGCTCAAGGAGATGAAGATTAGAGGTAAACGTTGGAAAGAGGGTTATTATAATTGCAGCTTATCACGATTCTTTTATTCCTGTTTTTGTTTTAATTCATGTTTTCCCACGTTTCACTTCCTTTCATTGAATTGGTGTAGATTAGATTTCAAAACTTACGCGATTGTGCCAAGCTTTCACCTGCTAGGCTTTCTTTCACTTTCTTTTACGCGAAGACTTTAACTTCGTCAAGCATTGTTGTGTTGTTGTTGCTGAATAAGATCAACTTTCATCCAACCAAAATTTCACATGTTTTCTAATATTGACTCTATTTCATCTCACGTTGTTTCTTTTACTGCTGTTTCGTGATAACCCTCTTTTTTCTTTCCATTGTTAGGTTTTAGTAGTTACTAATCTTTGAATGCTCTTTTATGACTAAATACAATTCATGATACAATCGCAGTGTTTGTTGAATGATTTTTTCTTCTCTGATTTACTTGTCCCTGTTAAATTTTCCCGTTTTAGGGTTAACAAAAGGACTTAATCGTGAGGTAAGACACTTTCTCTTAGGTTCAGTGCAGAACGGGTTTTGAGAAACTCGATATATTCATAAGTCGTGTTTTTGGTGCCATAATTCCTCCTCATTTTTATTTTTTTCTCCTCATTTTTATATTTTTATTGCTCTTTTCACTTGAAAGCGATGAAACTTTCGACTGCAAAAGCTAGCAAAGCTAAGAGTATTGATGTCAGTATTGCTTTAGATGCCAAGCTATTGCCAAGAGTTTCTGTTGCATTGAATTTGAGCGACTTAAAGGAAGAATGCAAAGCTCGTGAGATGAAAGGTTATAGTACCTTCAAGAAAGATAGGTTACTAGAACTATTACGAGTTGGATCCATTTGTATTTCACAAACCAGAGAATATAAAGTTCTTGAAGAAGTGAAAGCGATCATGAAGAAAGAAGAAATGCAAGACAAAGGAACAAACATCAAGCCAAGCCAACAATTACCGTCTCAAAATGTTGTAATCGGAGCTGGTTCTCGTATTTCATTAAATTCAACAGTTCCACCAAAAGCAAAGGAGAAACCAGCGAAATCTAAGCCTGAACAATTAGCGGATCTACCCCATGTCATCAATACAAATTATGACATAGGGGATTGTTTTGACTTGGGAGGTACTACTGTTTGGTCTGGTTCTTACCGTCCTCGAGAGATGACTGAAAGTGATGAAGATGATCCTCCTCGAAAAAGAATCAAAACTACCACAAGTAAAGCTAACAAACGATCTCTCGAAGATCAACCTAAACATAGTGCTCGGATTCAGAAGCCAAACAAAGAAGCCAATCAAAATCCTAGACAATTGCTAAAGTTTGTTGTTTGGTCTTCTGCCGTGGGTGATTATGACGAGGGAGAACCGGAGAAAGAGTTTGATTCATCATGGAACACAATCGCAGAAGCAAATCAAAGGGCAAACTATGTTTTCTTCCATGCTAATGAATGGGGATTTTCCAAGAGCGAAATGAAGAAACTCCCCTACCATGAAACCTTTGATGAGAAAACAGGATTTGTGAAATACTATGTACATCCTGATGATTCTGATGAATATACAGTGACAGTCGTCGAAAAGGAAGTGTTTGAATACTTTTTACGAGAACAAAAGGAGGCAGAGTCTGATTATGGTAGTGGAGGAGTTGTGAGTAAAACCAAAAATTGTTCTCGTACAAAAGATCAACTTGAAGTTTCTAAGCATAGTGCTGTGATTAAGAAACCAAACAAGGCCAATCAAAATTCAAATCAATTATTAAAATATGTTGTCTGGTCTTCTGCATGTTATCCACGGGATAGAAGGCATTCTTACGAAGGAGGACCAAAGAAAGAGTTTGATTCATCATGGAACACCATTGCAGAAGCTAATAAAAGAGCAAACTACCTTTTCTTTGATAAGAATATTTGGGGATTATCACGAGGAGAAATCGAGGAGCAAGATTATAAGGAAACTTTTGATTCAAAAGAAAGATTTGTAAAATACTATGTGCACCCTGATGATTCAGAAGTATTTACGGTGGCAGTCGTAGAGAAGGAAGTGTTTGAATTCTTTTTAAGGACACAAAGGGAGGCAGGGTCTGATGACGATTCTGATGACGATTCTGATTCTGGTCACGGCAGAATCTGGGCTTTTTAATACTTCTATTGGGAAAAGAGATGATTTAAAAACACTCAACTATCTTCATTTCTAAGACTTAGTAAAATTTCTCTTGTTCTGTTTTTGAATTAACTCGTATTCATAAACAAAAAAAAAAAGGAAAACGAACAGAGGTGGGAATACACTAGGTGGGTCACACTATTTTTCAGTATAGTATTTCCACCTACATTTACATTAAAAACTAACCAACAGCGTAGTTGCCGGCAACACTCCCGAAACACGAGTGTCAGGCAAAAATATGAGAAACCAAGGAATGGCGTAAAATTGAAGGAAATTCTGTTTTTCAAATCACTTCTTTTTTGATTTAAGAGTTGTTTGATTCGAAAACTCCACAGTTGTTAGGGATGAGAGCCTTCGCTCTTATCTGTTGTTGTATTCTTTTTGTTGATTTTGGAACGTCGGATTTGATAATTTCAACTTTTTCTGGGACTGGAAACGCTGCCTATTCGGGTGATGGAGGTCCAGCGATTCAGGCTGGTCTTCGCAGTGTACATAAACTTTGGATTGACTCAGCGAATCGATTATTTCTCGCGGATTACTATGCTTGTACAATTAGAGTTATTTCGTTAGCGACAGGGATTATCAATCGATTTGCAGGAATTGGTAACTGCAATAACGGAACAACGAGCGATAATACTCCTGCAACCTCCACTTTGTCAGGAGTTCCGTCATCCATAACGAGTGATACATATGGTAATGTCTTTTATACGGATAGAACTGCTCAAACCATTCGCCAAGTAAACACTCAAGGCATTATTTCAACTATCGCTGGTGCTAATTCAGCTGGCTACGTTGATGGTGATGCAAGTTCCGCGAAATTTAACATCCCAATTTCCATATGGATGAATAGTATGGGCGATTTCTATATTTCAGACAATCTTAATTGTGCTATACGAAAGCTTACAAAATCAACAAACAAAGTTACAACAATTATGGGACAAGGACCAAATAATTGTAATTTTAATGGAGATAATCTACCATCCACGAGCACGCAGTTAAGTTCACCTTTTGACGCTATGGAAGATACCGCAGGCAATTTATTCGTCCTCGATAATGGAAGTCAGCGTGTTCGTCTATTGTCCGCATCTACTGGTCTTGTAACAACATTCGCCGGGACTGGGTCGGCAAGTTCCTGTGTGGACAATACTCCTGCGACGAGCTGTGCTTTAAATGAACCAATCAAAGTTTGGATTGATGGACTTAACAATATTTTTATTGTTGAGTTTAAAGGGAACAAGGTTCGAAAAGTGGATACTTCAGGAATTGTCACAACCTATGCTGGTACCGGTACCGCTGGCTTTGGTGGTGATGGTGGTAATGCAGCCTTATCTATGCTAAATCAACCCCTTTCAATCGCAATGGATACAGCAAGTCGAATGTTCATTGCGGATACGGTCAACTATCGAATTCGAATGGTGGAAAGTGTGAATACCGTGGTTCCCTCGGCACAACCAACCGTGAAGCCAACCTTTACGCCAACGGTCCTGCCTACCTTTCAACCTACAGTCGCTCCAACTATATCCTTAAACATCTGGACAATTGTAGGCGCTGGAAACTCGTCTTATTTTGGAGACGGAGGTCCGGCTACTCAGGCTCGTCTAAAGAGTGTGCATCACGTTTGGGTTGACTCATTGAACCGCCTATTTATGTCAGATTATGATGCTTGTACGATTCGAGTTGTGTCTTTAGCTACAGGGATTATAAATCGTTTTGCTGGTCTTTCTTCCTGTTCAGGTACAAATACTGATAATGTCCCTGCTACCTCTACGTATGGAGGAATCCCGGAAGCAATCGCTGGTGATACTTACGGCAATATCTACTACACTGACGTTAATACTGAAGGTATTCGTAAAGTGAGTGCACAAGGAATTCTTTCAACGTTAGCAGGAAGTGGTTCAAGTGGCTACGTTGATGGAGCTGGCAGTCAAGCAAAGTTTCATACCCCAACTTCCATATGGGTAAATAGTGCTGGTGATTTTATCGTTACTGACAATATTAATTGTGTTGTTCGAAAGATTACGCGATCGACCAGTACAGTGACAACAATTATTGGACAGGGACCGAGTAGTTGCAGTTATAATGGAGATAATCTACCACCAACAAGTACTCAGTTGAATTTTCCATTTGATGCTGTGGGAGATACCACTGGAAGCTTATACATCGCTGATTTTAGCAATTATCGTGTTCGATTATTGTCGATTTCCACTGGGTTAGTGACAACTTTCGCTGGGACAGGGTCGGCAACCTCCTGCGCTGAGAATGTTTTTGCTACGAGTTGTGGTTTAAATCTACCAGTGAAGCTTTGGATTGACACAGAGAGCAATGTTTATATTTCTGAGTATGCTGCATCCAAGATTCGAGTAATTAATACTGCAGGAATTGTAACGTCCTATGCTGGAACGGGTTCATCAGGATATAATGGTGATGGTATCGCTGCTACTCTTGCTATGTTAAAGAATCCTCACGGAATAGCAATGGATGCT
>VKHI01000339.1:4115-28184 GCA_015145745.1 Poterioochromonas sp. DS
CAAAAGTAGCACACAAAGAACCTTTACTGTCGCTGCTGCTTCGGTGATCCCATTAACAAACTCAGATACTGTGGTTGGTACTTCAGATATTGATTTAGAAAGTGGAGAACGAAGTAATGCGAATGAAAGGCAGATAAAGCTTATTTTCTGGGTGTTTATCATTACCTTTCTCCTGTTAAGTGCCATCGGTGTTATGGTGGTTTTTGTTCTGTCTGTCCCTTGAATAAGATTTGATATATTTTTGATATTTTGCCACTTTTATGAAGTGTAAATTTCTTTTTTTGTGTTGCTTCTACCCGAACCCATTTTTACTGACTATTGACAACCTATTACACCCTGTAGACATAGAATGAGGGATGCCATCCATCGTAACTTTGTAATCAACTCTTCTTCATTATAATGAATTGATATTCCTTCACAAAGAAATATCAACAAAATTGAATATGCTCAAGAAGTAAACGTACGTATCTGAGAGAGTATGTGGTTAGATTAATATTATTAGCAAAAAAGCTGTAATCAAACACTATTATTATTTAACTAATTCTTATCAATCACATGAAACAAAGAACAAAACAAAACCAAAGAGAAACATGCAGTGAATATGAATCAGAGCGATGCTCTATTGGTATGTAAGATAATTTATATACAATAAAAAAGGAAAGCTAATGATGACCATAGCGATGAGGTGAAGTGGATAAAAGGGGGAAAACGTATTCTTTCGTTGGTACAGATAAGAAAGTATGATGTGGTGGGGGATGATACGAATGTTTTTTGTTGGGATGTGAAACAATCACAAGCGGCGAAAAATAACGTGAACAAGAAACAAAGAAAAACAGTGAAAATAACTAAGAAACAATGACCTGTCTTTGCTTCCTAAGGATTGTGTGATAGGGGAAGGGAAGTGAAGTGCAAGAAGCACTACCACTATTCCTCCTTTTTAAGAGTGAAATATTGGTGACGCCATCACTTGTCATTTGTATAGGAAAGATTAGATGAGGGTTCGGCGATAATAATGCTTTTCATCATTCATAGTGTGCTTAGTAAATATGATTGAATTTAATTCCAATCCATCATATCTTCATCAGAATCGCGATCATAATCATCACCATCACCTTCACTATCCTCCATATTCTCATTATCATCATCGTCATCTTCAGAATAATTTCCAAGTAATGATTGATGATTCCGTGTTAATCTAAATTTATAGATTGCTTTACATGAGAAATAACAAATTCTTCGTAATTCTTCATGACAAAAGAAATAATCAAATGACCAAATAGCACCTTCTTCTGCTAATTCTTGCTGATAGGAAGGGTCGATCAGATGATAAACCTATAGCAGAGGAAGGAGGTGAGGTGAGGATTTAAAGAGGGAAATGACGTCGTCATTCTATCTTACCTTGCATTTCTGTAATTGTCCATCAAAAGCTTGATTAATTTCATTCCAAACATTTGATAAAAAATGATGATTTTGTAATGAAATCTCAGCTAACATCGAATTAATCTTTTGTATGCCAAAGGACATATGAGGATAAGAGATGAAAGAATCTAATGATAATTCAGAGAAATCACGATATATCTGTGATGCATTTAATGTTTGAATTAAATCAATTAATAATTTTCTTAATTTTTTATCTGGTATTTCTTCTTTCAGGAGTAAAGATGAAGTTGATGTCATCGTTGGTGCAGAAGAGGAGAGGATGGAGGTGTAGGGTAAGGGTGGCATGGGAGGCTGTGCTGCTGATGGTGGAGATGGAGGAGTGGGGGTTGTACCTTCTAATTTTTTATCAAGTAGTTTAGATTCTTTTTTCTCTTTACCAGCTTTCTTCGTAGAGTATAATTCCATACGACCAAATAATTTTAATCCACCACCTAATTCAAATTGACTTAATTCCTTTGATAATAATTCTAAATTCATATTCTCTAAATACTTCATTGTTACTCTTTAACTTGTAATAATTTAATTTAATTTAATTTAATTTAATTTAATTTAATTTAATTTAATTTAATTTAATTTGTTCTTTCTTTGAAAGGAATCTTCTTCTTTTGTTTTTTGAAACGTCTTTTTTCTCAGTTAATCTGAACTAACTTCTTCAGTTCCTTATTGTCAAAGCAATAATGATTTTTCTTAAAGCAACCTTGAGGGAGACAAAGAGAGGGAGGAGTTGGTTTATCGGGGTGTATGAATATTCTAATATTCCTTTGCAGTAATCGCTATATGTCTTTGTTGTAGTATGAGCTGTTGTTTGAATAGGAGAAATGTAGTTAAGAATCACTACTGTAGTGATACTGTATCGAATACTACTGTAGTTCAGGTAATTAACGTCGTGATATTCGAAGAGCGTAATTTCACGCATGTAGGATTAGTGCCTTTTGGTGTGTTGGATACAACGATGATCATTGTGAAAGAGAAACTACTCGATCCCAACCAAAAAGGTATTTTATGGTATTTTCTTATTTATTGACTTGTTCTGATTTTGAATTTGGTAGATGAATCTCCAACTCCGGTCATTCTAGACTGCAAAGATTCAAATACTACTAGATTAGCTGAAATACAATCTTCTTTATCTGATTTTAATATTCCGACTGCTTTTCCTGAAAGAAGCTTTTTGAAAATAATGAAAGATGGATTTTCTAAGGAAATGGATCCAATTGTCCTTTTCTTTTCAACTTTACGATTCCTCTTTACCGTTCTTCTTATCATTATTGCTGCTTACCAATCCTCCTGCTCTTCTGCAGATGGTGGATTCTGTGATAATAAGCTATTTTTAGCGTTTATTGTACTTTGTGGTACGTTTATTCTTTTAGACCTCATTAATGCGCGTTATTCTTGTTTTTACCGAGATTATCTATGGATGAGGGATAACCGATATCCTTATGGTATCGCAGATATTAGAGAGTATGTCATCGATCTCTGTCGTGTACCACCAATCATTCACTATGGTATTCGTTTATATACGATTGAAACTTATTACAGAACAGTAACGGAAGGTCCTGAAGGAAATGAAACCACTAGAGATATCCCTTACACTGTCCGCGAAGAAGGAGAGAGAAGAATGAAAGTCTTTGAATATATGAATTATACAGATGTGACAGAAATACCGCCTATACAAGAGTTGACAGCAAGTCCTTTAATCAGGGTTCGTGCTCATATTAGTTATGAAATGGCAACCGAATATCTAACCAAACGATATGACCGTGAAAGAGATCAATTACGCGATGAAATGAAGAAGAATTCAAGAAAAAGTTATGAATATGATGGAAGTGTAACTTTACCTGAAGTAGCGAAGTATCAACCAATTAAGTTTTGTACTGCTGATCCTTCAAGATTACCTTGGGTTGTCAAACATGCCAATGAAATCTATATTGCTCTTTCTATACTCGGTTTTCATTGGTTTTTCGCGATTTGGATGCAAGGATATGGTCAAACGGCTTTTCTTAATCTCAAGAAACGAATTATAGATTAAGCATATTCGTTGTGCTTATATGTAGAACTTGTTTGGTGAATAACTGTAAACAAAAAGAAGAACATCTTTTTTCCTGCTGAGTTTATGAGAAACAGTTCGAACAGCACAGCTCTACTTCGATGCTCTTAAAAGTTCTTATGATCTTCGAAGATCTTAAGTCAATAATGATTCATTTAATGTCAGCCTGTGTAAGACTAATATCCATCTTGATGATAGGAGTATTCAATAATTTTCAATCTTGGAACTCTCGATAATACACTATAATCCTCGATTGCAACACAAAACTTGATTCGAACGATATTCACATTCGCTAAACTACTCACATCTTTAACTTTAGGACAGCTTACGAGCTCGACCAAACGATTCCTTCCCAATCCAGTGATGTCAGTTAGATTGTCGAGACAACTTAACTTCACTGTAGGAACCTCTTCTAATCCACTTATCCTTGTCAAATGAGTGGTATGGTCAATGACTAATGTTTGTAAATGTCGAAAGAAAGGGATATTGTGAGTTTCGATAAGATTCCCATATGCCACTAACGGATAGTACCATGTGAAATGCTTCGTTGAGGCCAGAAAGGAAGAGTTTTCCATCATTCTTTCAAGATCAGGTGAAACAGATTGAATTTGAAGTTTATAATTTCGTAGTTTTAATATATCTTCTTTTGTCAATGTTATTACGTTAAGCAAAGACAAATCATAGACGTCAGATAACTCTGAGATATTCTTGATACTCGAAATTCCATCAAGCACAATACTCTTCACTTTATTAATGGAGCGAATGTCCGTGATTTGATTGCATTGCTTAAGTTTGATTGACTTTGCATATCTCAAGACGCTCACGTCAGAAATATCACACCTTCCAAGTTTTACGTGAGGAATTCCCACAAGAACTTCATATCCTGTGAGTGTCTTTGAACAGTCAGAGATATTCAAACCATGATGATTTCCTAATCCAGAAATATCTTTCACGTTTTCACAAGAGATGATTGATAAATCATAAACACCATATAATGGCGACACATCCCTTAATCTATGGCAAGACGACAAACTCAGAGTTCGAACATTACTCAAGCCAGAAACATCCGTTAACAAGTGAGAGCTGCTCAACACAAACTTTTCTGGTGCTTTCCCACGAAATACGGAGACATCTGATAGTGCAAGGCAGTTATGAAAGGCTAAATTAGGAATATCCTTCAGTGGGGAAATATCCTCAAGTACTTCAGCTTCGTAAATCTCAACAGTCAAAAGTTTTGGAAGGGTTGACAAAGTGCTAATATCTTTAAGTCGTACATAATAATCAAGATCAATCTCCCTTACTTGGGAAGAAAGAGAAGGAAGCACTTCAATTTCTCCTAATTCATCGAAATCATATAACGTGGAATCATATTCGATCCCATCGTGAGGAATAGACTCATTATAGACACGTACTAACATATCCCAACTTCCTGTTATCCTGATTTGCTTCCATCCATCCTCTACTTTACTCAATAACAATGATTGGAACTCCTTATCCGACATATATTGAATGCTCCTTTTCGGTGTAAGTCGAAAAACAATTGTTCTTCGTTTCAAGTCTTCAAACTCTTTCTTGGATGTATTGAGAAGGTAATGATAATCATCATAGGAGAGATAGGCTTCAATGAGCTTGAAAATAATTTCAGGAAGCTTGACCAAAGATATCATTCCAAATAGTTGAAGACAAAAAGAAGTTGAATTATTGAATTTTACGGACGCTGTAAAATTACGTAAAAGTTGTCAAATCATTATGAACTATATTTTTTCTATCTTTGCTATCGGAGTGGTAATGTATTGCTCACAATGCAGTCATGGTGAATCAAATTGTTAACAAACATAAGAGTTTGCATTTCTTATGATTAGTTTCCGGTGCTTTCAACTAAGAAAATCATAAGAGATTCTCCCTCCACTACAAGGTTATTTTTGTAAATTTATTGAAGATCAAACGAAAAAACCAAGGGAAAGAAGAAGCAATGTTCCTACTATTAAAAGATCAGAGCGTATCACGTATCATCCATCCTCCTCTCCCTCTTAATCAATCAAGGAGAAGAAAAGAAAAAGACAATCAAAACTTTAAGAGGTAGAATAGAAAGGAATGATCAATGAATCATACATACAAAAATTAAGAAGAAAAAAGAAATCATTTAACGAGCATCTAAAGAGAGCCAATCCTATTACTATTATATACACTGCAAGATAAAAACAACCTACTCTGACAAAGGTGTATCCGCTTCGATTTTATTCATTTGTTGATTTGAAACATAAACTAACGAACTAATTGGAGCTATATGGATGCTCTGAGGTCAATGGTATGACTTAACGTGTATCTTCGATTCCTTCCCAGCATAATCTTATCACTTAACTGAGGTGATGAGGTCAAAGGTGAACCATTGAAACTATTGTGGTTATAATCTTGATTACTGTTGCCCTCATTGTGATCTCCGTTGGAGGAAGGAGGGATTCCAACACCTTTAGGAGGACTCGAAGGGATACCACTACCAAGATTTTCAATGTCTTCGTCAGAGTTGCCAGATAATGGTAGGCGTTGATAACTATTGAGAAATTGTTGTGATTCAGAATGTAAACGATGAGTAATTACAAGATCCTCTCTTGTAATAATACCCACAATCTGATGTAATCGATTAATCACACATAATTGTCGTAATCCTAATGTTCTAAACATACGATATGCTCTCTATACAAGGGTACGTAAGGAGTGGGAGGCAATGTCATATATCTTTACTTACCCTGACAGAGGCACTTTCTAATATAAGATAAGGTGAATAATCTAAATAAGGACTAAGATCTAACCAATATTTCCTATATATACAGTAAGATCAATATCTAGAGCTTCTTAGTATCGATGCTTACCTTTCATGTTCATGTATATGAATATCATCAATCTTCGGATAGTTAGGATAAACATGTTCAATCGTACCCCAATTTAACATTGTTGCAAATTTAACATTATTAACTGACATCGGGCTATTAACACCAGGTATATAAGCTTTATGTTTTAATAAGGTACATAAAACTTTTGTCATTACTGTGCCAACAAGAATATTATTCTGTTCTTCATCCACTACAAACCAGAACCACATACAAACCTTTAGACAAACGAAGAGAACGAGAAGATAGAGCCTTACCTATCGGGAAACAGACATGACGATATTGTTTTAACAAATCATAACATTCACCAACTGTTACAACAGTTTTCATACAAATAGGTGATGGTGTCATCACATCACTTACTAATAAATCATGCCATTCACTCACTTTACTTAATTCTTCTTCTTCATCAAGGAAGTTTAATTTATTTGAATGTATTTGCATATCATAGATGCCTTCAGTAAATACATTGCCTATTAATCTTGCAACAAGGATTGTTAACATAAGAGGTAATACATATTGCATATCTCCTGTCGCTTCGAGTATCATAACAGTGAGTGAGATGGTCATACGTGAGATACCAGCACACATTGATGCTGCACCCATTAAAGCATATGTGCCACTGTCAGCAAAAGTGCCATGAATACGATCAAGTTTATGTAATAAATGACCAATCATTCGACCAAACGCAGCACCTGACAACAAAGAAGGTACAAACATACCACTAGGTACGGATGTACCATAAGTAATACAAGCCATCGTAATGTAAGGTACGAAAAATAAAAATAATACTGAAGCAGAGAAAGTGTAATCTTTATGATCACCAACTTCACGAAAATGAAATAATTGTCGAATAGAAGTATCACTATCAGTTAAATATAATGTTGCTAATTCATTATATTCCGTTTCTTTATCACAGTATAATGGTATTAATTGATGGACTAATCCTTTCTCTTGTTCACCCCAACCATCTGTATCAATCGGTAGTGGTGAACAATTTGTATAAAGGATTGGTAGGAAATAAGAGATAACGGTCATAATTGTTGTGATTGTTAATACTGTGGTTAGGCGCTTAATAAATGACTTTTTCACCTCTTGTAAAATTCTCCATTGCGATATAATTTGAACACAATAATTGAAAAAAGCACCAATAAATCCACCAAAACAACCAATAACAATAAATAATGATAATTCCCAGAATGAATAATTACTTTCTGATCCCTGTAAACTAAAAAATTCACCAAATGAAAACATGGCAGTAATATCGGAATGACCGAAAGAACTTTTTGCTGTATTAAATGCATATAATGAAAAGACTGTTGTCATTGCACAGAAAAAACTGCGCCATGTTAATTTTGTTGACCAATAGGATGCACTTTCTTCAAGTGAGAAGAGTACACCACCTATTGGTGCACCGAAGGCTGCTGCTACACCAGCTGCTGAACCACAGGCGACAAAATCTCTTTTCTCACGATCATTACGAAAATCTTGAAATTTATTAAAAGAAAAATCCCAAAAGAATTTTCCTTGAGAGATCTCAGCTGCCACGACTGCTCCTATGTGTACCATAGGACCCTCTTTCCCCAGTGGTAAACCTGCAGCACAAGCGAAAACAATTCCAATAGCTTTCAAAATCATTGTTTTCGTAGATATTAGACCTGGCATATTTAACCCATTCAGGTAGCACTTCACTTCAGGTATTCCTAACAGGGTAAGATAAGGTCAAACGTCAAAGGAAGAAAATGATTGAAAATAACATACCTGATCCAGCAACAAACGGTTCAGATAAAGTAGTTAAAAAAGAAATGAATGCAAATAAAAGATGACATAATAATAAAAAAAGGAATGAAGAACCAAATGGTAATAAAGATTGTTTTTCTTGTTCAATTAAATAATAAAAAAACGAAAATTTCCGAATGGTTAAATATTTAGTACAATAGGTGATAAATAATGCAATTAATCCACAGAAGATACCAACAATTAATGTTAATATCCATCTCATTACATCTGTTTTACGATCAAATGTCCACCATTTGCGTCTATCTTCAAAATGTCTTTGTAATTGATAATGCCACCAAATTTCACTTTCATCATCTTCATATTGATGACTTTCATTATCAATTTTTAAATATTGTTGCTTTAACTGTGATTGAAATATGGATGAAGGGAATCGTGCTAGTTTAGATGGTGTCGAAGAGGATGCAGGACTAGAATTCATAGGATGCAATTCTAACCTACTAGGTAGGAGATGCCTTTCCTCTTCTTCTTGAATGTATTTTTGATCGTGATGATGATAGTGATCTCTTTCCCTATCCTCTAGAACCATTATGAGAAGTCGAGCAACCAAAACGGACGTAAATGGAAACAAAATTTGGCTCAAAACCCAACCAAGAAAGCACAATTCGCACGGTGCACAAGGCGAAAGAAGGAATGGAATGGGAGATTTAGCCACCTTTCACTCCTTGCTAAAATGTCTAAAATGTAGCGAAACATTAAATGATCAAAAAATAGTCATTCTCTCTTATATTACTATGAATCAGATATCAGACATCAAAACTAAACTGTGGATTTATTGGTGTTTTACACGAAGAAATCATCAAGATATTCGTTTATTTTTACGCTGCAGAAAGTTTCGAACAAAAGAAGAACGAAGTCTTGAAGCACCTTCCTTTCTGACATTCCAGCTGAGAGATATCAATTTAAAGATGTTAAAGTCTATCCAGCGTTGCACACCATCCTCAAGAATCCTTCTAGAAAGAAGATTTCTCAGCACCAATCCTTTGTTGCCTTACTCCTTTCAGAGAGCATTGATTCCTATTGCAAATATTGCCAATGAGGCAAATACCTCCATCCCTTTGACGAAGATTGTTGCAACAATCGGTCCCGCATCCGAACAATTACCTATGCTTACCAAAGTTGCTGAAGCAGGTCTCACAGTGATGCGCATCAATTTCTCTCATGCAACTTATGAAGAGGCTGATTTACGCACTACTAACTTAAACAGTTTCCGTGAGAAAGATATCGCTTCTGCTGCTTCTCCTAAAGATGGGTGGGTTGTAAATACTCGTGCAATCATGCTTGATACTCAAGGACCTGAAATCCGCACAGGATCCTTCGAAGGAGTGAAAGAAGTTGAATTAAAAGCAGGAAATGAGGTAAGATAAACGTTCCATTCATCTGTGCTCATCTTCATATTTTGCATATAGGTTGTTGTCACTTCAGATCCTGCCTTTAGAACAAAGCAAACCACAGAAAAGCTTTGGATTTCCTATTCTAAACTTTCTGAAACTGCGAAACCTTCTAATATCATTTTATTAGATGATGGAGCAATTCAATTACAAGTTGTGAAACATTTAGGAAATGATTTAAAATGCAAGATCTTGAATTCAGGAACTTTGGGCAATAAGAAAGGTTTTGAACTATTTTCAAATCATCTTGTTCTTTTGCTAAATCTTTCATTTTTAGGTGTGAATATGCCTGGCCTTAAAGTTCAACTTCCTGCTATCAGTGATAAAGATAAGGAAGATCTTATGTAAGGCTCTTTGATTGCGATAATTTCAATTTCTTATGGGTGCTTTATAGCTGGGGTTTGAAGAATAACATCGATTTTATCGCTGCTTCATTCATTCGCAAGCCATCGGATGTTATCGAAATTCAGAAATTTTGCGCTGAGCAGATTCAAGCCCTCCAGCTCCCACGATCTGTTCCTCTTATTATCTCAAAAATTGAGAGTACTGAGGGACTTGAGAACTTCGTTGATATTCTCAAAGTTTCTGATGCAATTATGATTGCTCGTGGTGATTTAGCTGTTGAGATTCCTATGGAAACCCTAACTGCTGTACAAAAGGAGATCATTAGACAGTGCAATCACTTGGGTAAACCAGTTATTGTTGCAACCCAAATGTTGGAAAGTATGCAAAAGAATCCTCGTCCTACACGTGCTGAAGTGACTGATGTTGCCAATGCTGTCGTGGATGGAGCTGATTGTGTTATGTTATCAGGGGAAAGTGCGAAGGGTAAGTATCCAGTCGAGTCAGTGGCTATGATGAGACGTATCATCCAAGAGACTGAACTTAATCTTCAAGCTAAATCATTACAGTTTATTCCTCCACATCAACAAACATCATCTACCAATGATGCCTTTGTGAAGTCCTTACGTAACACTCCTGTTGCTCAACAAGTTGCAAGTATTTACCAAAGCATTGTTGCGAAGGATCCTTTGAGCTTCAATGGAGTAGTCTTACAGCTGAACTCCGAAGAAACAAATGTGCAAGTGAGTCAATTGCTTTCAAAGACAAAGCTATTATTGCCGATCTTCTTACCAGTGAGCTCTTACAAGACAGCTCGTCTTCTTTCTCTTTATCAAGGTGTCTATCCGCTTGTGGCAAAGCATGATATTACCAACGAGCATTTTGTTGATCAAATTACTCAGCGATTTGGACGTGACAGCTTCCAAAATAAATTCAATAAACAGAAGAAGAAGTTTGTCGTAGTTCGTGAAAGTGGAAACAATTTGAGTTATGAGGTTTTATAGAAAGAATAGATCAATAAGGATGAAAGTGGTTGAATAAGGATTGCTTAAATTAAATTTAAACAACAATACCTATAAATATGATGAAAATCCCGTCAACACAGCGACAAAATATAGATGAAGGGGAAAATCTTTTCAAGGAGAATATATAATACTCTAACATGCCTCAGCAGTGAAAAAATCACTCTCTTTCGTTGGATGATAACGATCCAAAGTAACTTTTACAGGACCGAAACCATGAGATACGGTCTCTAAATAGGAAGTATAATTCAAATCCCGACAAGGAGAAGATGAGAAAGCCTTTTCCAAACCTTTCTCAAAGATTTTATAAACTCGAAATAAAGAAGGACTAATACAACATTCACCACAACTATTGAACTTCTTATCGATACTGTAATACTTCACTTGACCACGCTTGGTGCAGCTTGAACAACACTTTTCAATACGAGCAAGGGAAAATACACAAAAGCACATCAATAAAGTTACAGCTAATCCACAATTTGCGTCCATCATAATAAAGTTCAATTCCTTTGATTGAGATGATGACAGAGATTTGAGTTCAACATCAGGTTTACCGGCAAGCTACCGGCTAACAACGCTTTCGTTCCAAATATGAGCGACAATAAACCAATCGTTGTCTTTATTGTCTACTGTAGTCAGTGAGGCTATCGGGTAAGTTGAATTTTGCATTTGAAAGTTGATTTGGTTGTCATCCTTCACAGAGATTTGCTGATGACTTGGCGAACATTATCGAAGATAGATTTGAAGGTGAACGAATAGAGGTTTTATCACGATGCGATCCTGGAAGACCGGGTGCTTTCGAAGTTATGGTTGGAGATCGTTTAATTCATTCGAAATTAACAAGAGGTCAAGGAAGATGCGAGACGGATGGTGAGATCGAAGCTGTGGTCAATCGCATTCGAATTTACTTGGCAACGAAACCAATCAACCAAAAAAGATTTTTTAATGAGGTGTCGTAGTTTTGTATTCAAATGGATATCATTCATTGTACTGTTTTGATGTAAGGGTGATTTTATAGGCAAGGGGAAATGACCGATTTCATTGATATTACTAAGCAAGGAAAACGTGAAACTCTATTGCCATAAAGTGTGTACTATTTTTTAGTATCCAGGAAGAACATGAGACTGTTATTCACCCCGCTTTTTTTTAATTTTGGTGCCTGCAATCTTTTCCCTTTGTGAAGTTCACGGCTTCGCAATGTTGCTCGCATGCATGCAACAACACTTTTTGGAACCCAAAATCTTTGTATTATGGAAACCCTTTAACTGCACTTGAGTTGGGCATAGACATCCATACGTCACAGCAGTAGGAGTTACTCAAATGACTGACAAATGAAGGGAAAAGAAAAAAGCTCAATCCGGCTTTCTTCCGCTTCTTCTCAACAGAGACCGTGTGTACTGGAATTTTGTGATTGCATCTTTCTCTTACATCTCTGACCGCGCTAGCACTGCTCCATGGAAAGAGGAAGCTGTAAACTACTAGCTAACACTTACTTCCCCTGTGAATATCCTGATGTCGCAACTTATGGTAGTAATTAAATTATCTCGTCTATTTGGATCACTACTTGGCGACAATGAAAAATCATTTTGATTTTATTTTCTGTCTTCCTTTTTTTTCCATTATTGGAAAGCTAAGAAAACAAAAAAGAATAATAATGTCTTACAAATTGCACTGCGAAGTCAAGGATATTCCTTAAATTTAATTAAGCATTTCTTTAACTGTTTCACTTGTTTTCAATCCACTCTTCTTTTAATATATTATTATGGAGGCGAGGACTGACGATCAATTGACTTCAGAAGAATGGAAGAATATTCAACAATTAGTTTCCACTGTAAAGATAGGTTATGCACAGATTTTGAATGATCCCAATCAAGAAGCTGTAGTTCAAGAGGCTCTTTTGACTCTTTGGAATCTCAGTGATGATCATCGCTATAAAGGCCCATTACTTCGTCCATCTCTCCAATTCTTACCAATACTGAAAACTATATTATTGGATCAACATTACCCTACTTTAGTGGCTCATTCTCTAGGTTGTGTCTGGTATTTATCTCGAAAGGAACAAAACAACCCACTCATAGCCTCCCCTGATCTAGGTCTCCTTCCAATTCTGATGCAATACCTGACGCAACATGGAGATGATCGAGCATATAAAATCCTTAGAAATTGTTTCTTTCATCCTGAAAATCATCGTTATATGCTTTCTGATGAGATAGGATATGTGGAATATTGGAAGAATGAGATGCTTCAACGACCTCTTATTATTGACCCTTACCACGCATTTGCTGCATTAGGATCAACATTTCATGATGATATAGTATATCAACTCGCTAAATGGAGGATTCCTGATTTAATTTTCCAGCGATTAGTTAGTTTTGGTGTGAATCCTACCTCCTGGTTAGGAAGAAGAAATGGGATAGAGGATCTTGCATTGACTTTTCTGATGTCACTGTCAACAACCCCTAGTGGCCGAAAGGTTTTAATGAATCTTAATCCTTTCCCTTTTCTATCGGTGGTCTCTCGCACGCCTTCATGGGAAAGCATTCGATGTCTGGTAGTTCTCTATAACCTCTATGGCAAAGATATTACTCCTACCCTCACAAAGAACTTTCATCTTAACACCCCTCTTTATCTAACTCAACATCTTTGTAATAGTATTACACAAGAAGTGTATCAGTACTTCACTAATGTTTTAGTCGCAACCATTTATGAGAATGATTGTGTGGAAGCACAGCTTCTTCACCTTCGAGGATATAACTATGGAACATTTAAGTTACGTGATCTTACCCTCTTCTACTTACATTTAACTTTACTTTACCCTGATATTCGTCATTATATGATACAAGATAATGACCTTATAGGATGTTTTATGATTATTATTGATCGTTTTACTCAGAATGGACCAGAATTCGCAGCAAATAATCATGTTGGAAAGATATCTGGTGGTGGAGGAAAGGATGATCAAAACACCATGGAAAACGTATTAGAATTATTTATACAGTTATTGAATGTGTACTGGGAATTAGATATAGAAGGAAGTAGTAGTGATAAGAAGAGAGTTCGTATGAGAGATAGTATTCATTGGTTTTTAGTTCTGAATAAGACAACATTAAAACCTGCTATTC
Source organism: Poterioochromonas sp. DS (assembly GCA_015145745.1). NCBI lineage: Eukaryota > Synurophyceae > Ochromonadales > Ochromonadaceae > Poterioochromonas > Poterioochromonas sp. DS. The sequence goes on from VKHI01000339.1 coordinate 18,162, forward strand.
AAAGATTTTTAAAGCAATTTGAGATATTACGAACGTTATCTGATATTAAGAATGTTGATATGGATCGACCATTGACCCCTCGATTGAAGCAGTTATTAGATCTATGTCTTTCTCTGACTCATCAGATCATTGAAGAGGAAAAAGTCAGAAAAGAAAGCTTACCAAATCCTCTTAGAGCAAAGCTAAATTTTGCGAATGAACTGAATCGCTTCTTGAAACCTACTGAGAATTGAAGACCCTCTGATTATGTGATTAGACATCTAGATCTCGACGAATACTTTTTCTATTTGCGAAAAATATTGAAACATTCTTGAAACTTTTTTGCCAATCCATTTTGCCAACTACCAACTGCCGACAGAAGGTAGAAAGGAAAGTCGCCCATACGAAAGTTTGTGGGTTTCCTTTTCGCTTTTTCGCAATTCATTTAGCAAAATTATTTTCCCTTTCTAATATAAGAATGACCGCTTGGACGAATATGTTAAGCAATGCCAAAGATAAAGGCATTACATACAAGAATGCTTTGAAAGACCCTGCTTGTGCTTCCTCTTACAAATTAGGCAAAGATAAACTTTCTGCTCCTACTGAACCAGCATGTTCCTACTGCTTTTTAGTGAAATACTTTTTGAGTGCGAAGAAAAAAAATTGAAATGATTTTCTGGGAATTACATACTTGAAGAAGTTATTGTGTCCTGAATATTTTGCGAGGTCAATTAAATCTACACACCAAATAGAGTTGGGTGCTTTGGCGATAATCGGTTTATTTACTCTGCGGGTAATGCGTTGGTTCATTTGGTAATTGGGTTGCTTTTTTAAAAATGCTTCAATATCTTTGCGTGTTATGTTAATGTATTTGGAACAGACATACTTGTAAAAATTGACTATTCCTTTACTTAAAGCATTCTTATCGTTTTTAAAAAGTTCTGCTAAAATATGTTCTATATCCACTTTCTTAATTACTTCTAAACTTAAAGGTTCATACTCTAATTTGTCGTCATTATTCACAATGAACTTGCTGTATTTCTTTTCAAAATGGGTAGGATATTTGATTTCAGGTGGAATGCGTTTGGTTTGTATGTATTCTTTTACTATATCAATAGTTACGTCAGTTGGAAACAAATTATTCATTATAAAAAGTTGTAGCTTTATATGAGTTAAAAATAAGAAAAGTTGAGTTTTGTGTGGTAAAAAGTAGAGTTTTTGAAAACTATAATCCCGCAAGCTTGGGCCTTATTATTGTCATTTTATTTTTAAAACATAGTTAGTTATATCACTTAAAAATCCTCCAAATTGTCTAATCCCAAACCTAATTCAGACTCACTAACAACACCGCGGTTCGACGAACAAATTTGGAAATTTTATAAAAATTATTATTACTTGGATTTGACTTCTGCACATTGCAAAAAATGAAATTTGATAGTTGCTTCATTTGGTTTATTTTGGTTCTGTTGAGCAGTTTGAAAGCTTCCATATGCATCATTCTAACAGGAGTTGCTGACGAACTAACAATGTCCAAAACTTTCATTAGTCCCAATAAGTACGATATTATGCTCACTGATATCAAGAAAGAAGATTTGCAAGATTATTCCAGACAATTTGGCTTTGAGTATAATGCAGTGTCAAAGGAAAAAGATGTTGCTTTCCCAGTACAAGGTATCATCGCAGAAGGAACAAATTCGCGATTCCTCATACCATTAACTGTTCACTACAAAAAGGTGTACGTAAAAACTCTCTTTCTCGTTGATACCGGTTCCCCCTACGTCTTTCTTTCTCAGGATACATTCAACGTTCTTGGAATTTCTGACACAATTACGGTAGGAATCAATTTGCTTATTCAAGGAAAACCCGCTGTAGCTCATTTATCAACCAATCATTTTAGCGATATCAATGTTATTGGAGCAACATATTTGTCGAAGCATTCTTTACATCTTTCTGTACGCTATGATATCAATAAAGTTCTTTTGAATACTGCTAGTGCATTAACACCTGATGTGTGGGAAGAGTTGTAAATTAATAATTCATGTTTCTGTGTATAATTTTAGTTTTGTCGGTCTATATGGTATCAATAATTCATAATGTAAATTAAATAATTTTAAATGTTTGTTGTTTCTTAGGGACAGCAGTCCATTGAGTTTTAAAGTTACTATATGAAACCTATCGCCACCCACACCCAATATAATAGTATTCTATATTGGGCGTGGGGCAGTTTCTTCTTTACATTCAATCAACAGTATTTACACTATTTACTAAATACACTACTATGAATTTCGATCTTGTTCGACGACTTCTTCATCGTCATTATTATCATCATCGTCTTCTTCGACATTTTCCACAGCCTCTCCTTCTTCCTCATCATCTTCTACAGCTGATGAAGTTGGAAGTTGTTCGGTATTCGTCTGTCGCGCAAGTCGAGAATCATTTTCACAAAATTTTGATTGAAACTTTCTCAAGTTAAACTCTTCATATTCCTCGTAGTCTTTAGAAGTGAAATAAGACACACCACAAAGATTCTTTAATGCCTCAACCACAATCAGACTCTATAAAAATAAACAAAGAAACGTTAGGAAAAGAATAAAACCATGAAGAAGAGGGAAATGAATCACATATGTTTAACAATGAATATGATTTCGTAACCCCGCGTCCGATATCTATCATATCTAATGAATTAGATAAGATCCGGATAGCTAAGAGGTTCCATGAATATTGCTTTCATAATTTCGACAAATAATTCATACTCTACTTATTCCTAAGAGGAAATAAGAAAGAAATAATTATGCCGAGCTAATGAAGCGTGGACCATACATACTCGCAATTAAATGCATTGAAAGTTATGTCTCTTACCTCAGCATGTTTATAGTCAGGAATACCATAGCCAACCATGAGGGAATTGATCTGATCGTGGGCAAAGCTCTTCTTTAAGACATTGTGATTTCTCGCTTTAAATAGAATCACATATCTTGTCTTCTTGGTTGGTAGGGGTGCTGGAGGTAAGACAGGAATGATATCTTCGACCTTCTGAACTTTACTGCTTGGATCTTCTTCATTCTGTTCATCCTTGATCTCAGATTGAGAAATTTCATCATGGCTTCGCTTCTCACCAACCACAGTTCCCTCTGCAACAGGAGGTTCCTCAGTGTTATTTTCAGTGTCTTTGACAGGTTTAGGTGGTTTAGGTTTCAAAGGAATTCCAACTTCTTGATGAAGAATCTGTTCGATACTCTCTTCAAACTCCACCTCATTAGGGAAGAAAACATACTTTAATGGTATCACTCGGATTGTGTATTTACTGTAAGCTTGTTTTTCTTGTTGGATGTGTTGAAATATGTCTTTTACTAAGACAATAGGACAATACTCCTTCTTCAGAAGCTTAATCAAGGTAATACCTTTCACACCAGTCTGAATTGAAACAGCAGTTGTATTTCTTGTCGATTTCTTCTCTTTCACTTCAGAAATTTCTCGTTTCATCAATTCCTCAATCGAGAGAGAGGTTGTCTGTTCTGTTGCAACAGTTTCTTCCTCCTTCGCTTTCAGAGACTCGGGGTACACTCGTTCAATAGCATCATTGACCAAACTCACGAGCTCTCGGGAAGTTTCTCTCTCCTTGGCAGCATCAGAGGTTCCGAGAATAATGCCAAATCCTCGACAACTCGAGAAATCATGATGAAAATGGCCTTTCTTCCCACCACCACCACCACCTCCTCCGCCTTCCTTTCGCGGCTTATTCTTCCATGACTTCCCCATGGAATATGGAATGGAATGAATGAATCACAATTAACTAAATTGCAAAAACATTCAAGCAATAAAATTGTGATTCTTCTACCACCACAAAAAGATCTTGCCGTTTCCGTTTCCGTTTCTGTTTTGAGGACTCTGTTCCCGGTTCCGCTTTAAAATTGAGGAGATTTTATGTGATCAATACTCGAAAGCAATCCTAATCAATGGAGAGTGAATTTCCTCCAGCTTATGATGAAATTAAGACTGCCCTCAATTCATTGGTGTTGATTTTTGGCAGTCCAGAGAATAATGTGGAAGAAAGAATTGAAGCTCTGGAAGAACTTTGGGAATTAAGTGGTATAGATCTTTATAAACCTCTCATAACTTTACCAGAATTCGGCATTTTGTCAAAAATACAGAAAATCTTAATGGATGAGGACCATCCTGCTTTACATCAATATTCTCTTGGCTGTCTCTGGTACTTGACCCGAGATGCTACGAATCGATTACTCTTCTGTAAACCTGAAAACATCCCCTTATTACATTTAATGATGAGATTACTTCGACAAGAGCATCCGAATTCTGATATGATTCGTAGTTTTCTGTTGAATTGTTCTCTTAGTAAAGAAACTCACTCAATTCTTCTTTCTCCTCAGATAGGATATGTTGAAATGCTTCAAACTCAAATGCAACAAGAACTTTACCTTAACACTGCCCCGCGGTATCCGTACCGTGCACTTTGCTATATTTCAATGTCGATAGAAAATCAAAATTTGCCTTACCTTCTTGAACGTCGCGTACATGAATTCGTTTTTCATCGTTTATTCTTTAAAGGAAGTGTTCCAGCATCATGGCCTGATCGTAATGATGGAATCGAATATTGGTGTCTTAATTTCCTTCTTGATATTATTTCTCAACCAAAAGGTACTTTTGCGCTTCAAACGTTTGATCAAGAAAGATCTGGTGGCTTAACAAATTTCTTTATACAATTATTAAACTGTCAAGAGATTGAAGGTATTAAAGCAATATGTATCTTAAGTCCTCTATTAGATCGTCAAGGTGAAATTGCTTTATTGGACCAATTCCCTCATATCTTTCAAATGTTAGTTGACGTCATGATTGCAACCTATTACTGTGATAAAGGTCGTGAAGCGAATACATTAAGAAGGAAAGGATATGCATTTGGGATTTTCACGATTCGTGTACTTACAACAACCTTTTTGAATTTATCTTATTCGAAATCAAATCGTAGGATTATGTTTAAACATCCTAATTTTTTGTCTTATATTTTGTATTTATTAACTGCTTTTATTGATAATAACGTTGAATTTAGAATTCGTGATCCAACAGGCTATACCTATGCTGGAGGTGGAGGAAAGGATATTGATTCTTTAAAATCTTTGTTAGAGCTTCTTCTTCAATTATCTTACCATGAGAAGGATGATGAAGATGAAGAACTTTCTTTCTCCATCGGAAGGAAATTCGATGAAATTCGAAGTATTTTAAATCGTCTAGCTGCTTTACCTGCGGAAAGAAATGTTCCGATTGAAGCAACGCAATTAATTTCATTAATTCTGGATCGGATATCCTGAGAGGGGATTAGCTGCTCAGAATTATAACCGTTTGAGTGAAGTAGTCACAAGTGGTCAGTCGAAGACATCTCTTCACCTATTCCTGGTTGAATTTGTATATTATTATTATTCTTAACTTAGAGAGAAAGGCATTTTCTATAAATCTATAATATTTAGTACTCATGCGACATTATTTCAAACATTTCCTACAAAGTTCCAAATTAAGAAAAATTCTCCGAAACATTATCAAAACAAAACAAAGCAAATTCACTTGAATGAAGGATGAAGATCAGGTTCATCAGTGAAAACTAAAGGTGATTAGATTATCAAGAACAAAAAACTAAATATAAACAGTGATAAGAAAACAAAAGAATTCCTTTTACTCCTTTGCAAATCATTAAACCTATCCAAAGCTAAGACACTTTTATTAACTCACTTGTGCAATTTATGGCCAAAAATGTGCACGAACACCATTTTTACGAATATCTTGAAAGAATGTTATAGCAGAATAATGATCTAAACTTAAATCACCAATATTAAATGGTATATTTCTACCCCAACCACAATCTTGCATAAATTCACAACGAAAATGTAATTCAAAGAAAAATTCATCAATTAATGATGCAAATTTTTGATCTTTTAATAATCTCATTGCTATTGGTATTTCGATACGTGGTGTATCAATATCAAGTTTAAAGGATACAAAATCATCAGGGGTTGCAATTTGTTGGATAATTCTTACAACTGATTGAAAATCATTCGGACCAGGTTGTACTGCTTCATTATAGAAATGGATGTAAGGTAATAACTTCTTTGGTACTTTACTCCAATATTCTGATGGGGTAAAGTTATGTAATTCCCATGCATAGATTGAGTCAAAGTCAATACCACGCTAAAATAAATAGAGAAAAGAAAGGAACAGAAGGAGTTAGAAAGGAGTGATAATCGTAGGATTAAACTGACTTACCTGAAGATAACCACAAACAAACCAAAACAATGAAGAATCAAACGTCTTTGAACCTGCATCAAATAAAAATCTTTTACGTGGTTTTAATTTAGTAATTGTTGATCCTTGTTCATTCACTTGATAAAATGATGAATTATAATAAGGATAATTAACATTTGCTAATAACACATAATCACGACTTTGTTTAGATACTTTAAATGGTATTGTGATACTCTTTCCTTTATAATGAATTTCATCGCCAATTCTTTTAAACACATCCTTTGCGCATGCTATAATACCATATGGATGTCGGCCATAGATGGTTAAAGGTTCGATGTACTCATAAAAGACCTCAGAAGTAGCAGAGGAAGATGATGATTGTTGACATGTTCTTGTCACTTTAAACTTTGAAAGATAATATTCATCATCAGCAATATCTTGTTCTGAACGACTACCAGGTATTTCTCTTAATTTCATATGATATTGAACGCGATTCATCCATTTAATCGCATGAGGAATATCATCGAAGATAAAGTCAGTGTATTCTTCTCGACGACGTCTTTCGTCATGGAATTTACCATTCACTTCTTTCACTTTATCAAAATGAATTTCTTCATATTTTGAAGGAATATATTCTTTCTGTACAGTGCAAAAGCCTTCTTTTGTTAGTGGGGTAGGAGCTTGACGAGGGTAGTAAGGGGACATTGCAGGAGAGGAATCTGGATTGTCATCAGCAATTGAACAACAGACAGGATGTCCTCCATGATGGCATGAAAGATCAATTGTGTTCGGCTTAGAGTATTCTGAGTCGAAATCCTCGATGCCTGAGCTATCCACCACGTTGTTTTGAACATTTTGAACAACATTGTTTTGCTGAGGGGGTTGTCGCGCTTTAACCCAAGCTGCTGGACCATCACGACCATGATGACGAATATTTCGTGGCTGTCCCGACACGAAGGCCACAAGAATCAAGGAAATAAAGGTGAACATCATTTTACCGCTCAATTTGAACCAATTCAAATGCGGGGACCATTTTGTGCAGTGCCTGGTGCACGGTGAATCTGCTCACTTTGCTTTTTATTGTTTGATTGATTGATTGATTGCATGATGTTCAGCCAAGTTAGAAGACCACTTCTCGGAGTTTCATTATTTTCAGCCGTTGCTGCCTTTGGTAGCACACAAACTTGCTATAATGCTTCTCAGCCATTAAGTCAAGAAGAGTTGAAAAAGATGGTGAGAACTTTCTTAATTTCTCTCCCTATGTTTCTAAACGAAAACAATAGGTTGGTTACAAAGCTGTTGATGATTATGTACGATCAGGTATGGTTGTAGGTCTTGGAACGGGTTCTACTGCCTATTATGCAGTTGAACGTGTCGGACAAAAGCTTCAGTCAGGTGAACTGAAGAACATTCTTTGTATTCCAACATCAGAGAAAACCCGCCAACAAGCCGAATCCTTAAAAATTCCCCTCGTTACACTCAATGAACGTTCTCATCTCGATGTTGCCATTGACGGTGCAGATGACGTCGACCTTCACGGTGCATTAATTAAAGGAGGTGGTGGAGCACTACTCCGAGAAAAAATGGTAGAAATTAATGCTGATAAATTTATTTGTATTGTTGATGAATCAAAACTATCAAGTGAATTAGGTCCAAAATTCCCTTTACCAGTTGAGATAACACCTTTCTGTTATGAACATACCATACGTCAAATTGAATCTTTACCATCCATTCAAAAGACTGGATCCTGTAAACCTGTATTACGACGTGGTAATGTTGGTAATAATAAATTAGATGGTGAGAATATTGCTATCACTGATAATGGCAATTATATCGTTGATTTATATTTTACGTCACCCCTCAGTGATGTCAGACAATTATCAAAGGAATTGTATTCGATTGTTGGTGTTGTTGAACATGGATTATTTATTGATATGACAACTGCTATTATTGTTGCAGGTAAGGATGGTGTTCGAGTTGCTGGGAGAGTGAAAGGAGGGGAGAGACCTTGGTGGGGTACTAGCTCTGATAGACGTCGATAGAGAAGACAGCCAAAGACTTCTATTATGACACCCCATCTGAAGGATAGAGATACTTAAGAGGTAGTTGTAGAAGATTTCTTTTGAGAATGATAAGATAAACACAAGTGATTTGCTCTTTTACATATTTAATATGATTTGATTGGTTTTGATTGAATCAAATACATTGAAAGGTATTTTATAATATACATCATTATCATTATCATCACCATCATCAAACGGAAAAACAAACAACAAATAAGAAAGAGAGAAAAAAAAGGAAAACACGCAAAAAGACAAGTTTTAAATACATTCATCCTATATAACTATAATCGCATTTCATCTGATTTAACGAGATAGTTTATAGTTCCCTGCACTCATCATACCTGGTTTCGTATTCGCATTCATTCCTCTTGATACTTGTAAACCACCATTCCCTAATCCTCCACCAGCACTTGTCGTCTCTCTCACCGCACTACTCGACAATAACCCACCAAACTTAATAGAACGTCCTCCTCCACCTCCACCTCCACCACTACCTTCACCCATACTCGATGAAAAGATATTGGAAGTATTAGTAAACTGTAATTGTTTTGTTAATAAATCATAACGATTTTTTAATTCCATAATATTTGCTTCCACTTCTTGTGTTTGATATTTTCTTTTCTCATAATCTAATAATAATAAATCACTGGTAGCAAAACCTTGTTTTGCTTTATATTCTTTATTTTCAATACGTAATTCATCTCTTTCTAATTTTTTAATTGTAACAGAATTACGTTTTGTTGTAATAAATGTTTCTAATGTATTCACTTTTTGTTTTAATAAATTATTTTGTAATTCAATATATTTTAATTTTTCTCTTATATGTGTTAATATTTGAACGGTTAATGTTTTTTTACGTTTTAATTTTGATAATTCTTCATTTCTTTCTTCAATTTTTTCATTTAATGTTTGATTTTCAATTTTTAATTGTTCAAAATCTATCATATGTAATCCTTCTGCTAATTGTTCACGTTGTCGTAATGTTTTTTCTAATTTTTTTTGTAATGATTTTAATGAAATATTTCTTAATCGTATTTTCTCTAAATCTTCTTCATGTTTTAATTCAGAATTTTCTATTTGTTGAATTTGTACTTTTGATATTTGATGTCCTGTACGTGAATTTTCTGCTTTTTGCAATATTTCCCTATAGCAATAGACAGACAAAGAGAGAGTTAGACATATGCATATATATGTATTGATATATTGCAATATATGCGGGATTGCAAGATATCAAGAGGATGATAAATAATGATACTTACTTTTTAAATTGTTTAAATGATGTTGCAATACTTTTTGCTTTAAATTCTTTATCATCTAAACGTGTTTGAAGATCTAATGCTAATTGATCAAATTCTTTTAATTGTTTATTTAATTTTTTTCTTTCTTCAACAATTAATGTTAAAACATCTTGATATTGTTTTTCTTTTTCAATATTTTGTTCTGGTTGTCCTGTTCCACCACCTCCTGTACCTGATGGATTATTAGGATCACCACCTCCTTCACCAGCAGTTCCCCCTTCGGTTGTCTGAGCTGGTCGGGAAGCATTCGCTGTACCAGTAGGATTGCTCTGACCTTGTAATGCTTTCTCTCTTGTCATTAAAGTGACAGCTTTCTTCTGTAATTCTTGATTTGATTGAAGTAATGACTTTTTCTCTGCTTCAAGATCATAAAGAACTTGTTGTAGCTGTCTAATTCTTTCTTCTTCATCAATATAGACATCATCATCTTCATC
>VKHI01000340.1:0-32832 GCA_015145745.1 Poterioochromonas sp. DS
CTCAGAAGTTAAGGTTGTATTGAAAATAATTTCGCGACTTTCCGAATCCTAGCGTCCCGCCAACACCTCTCTTCGCGATTTCCAGAGGCTTCCAAAATTGTCGTAGTGTCGAAATTTTCGCGAGAAAATGAAATTTGACTTCTTCGCGAAAAGAATCGCGTTTCGCGGCACTACACACAACTTCGTTTTTATACAGCACCACTACCGCTGCACGCGGAACGCAGAAGGCGTTTTGAATTTTGACCTGGCCCTAACAATTCGAAAATTCATTTTCGCCACTCGAATCGTTCCGCGCCAGCATTACGCCACTCGGGCGTAAAATGGCTCTTTTCACCAGGGCTGTAAATAGCTAATTCCTGGTTGCGGGACTGGAGATTGGACATTCGCAACCCAAATGCCCTTAAGTGAGGGCTTCCCTTCAACTACAGGAGTGTTTTGCGGTGTGAAATAACTTTCGTAAAGATGAAAACTCGGAAACTCGAAATACCACCCGCAGAATCTGCTCTCATACGATATTGATTTATTGATGCTCAGCTTTGTGTTCCATTTTATTATACAATATGAAAATTATACAACAGAACACTCTGTATTACTTCTTTTTAGTTATTTTTACTTTGTTTATCGCTGGAAAGAGTAGTGAAATTAAGGAACACCGCTTTGCATGGATACCTAGTTCTCGATGTTTGAATAATCTTTATACAGAAGAAGAATTAGATCAAGCACAAGAAAGCTTTGTGAAACATTCTGGTGAACATCCTGTTCGATGCCACAATGCATCCTATGCTTCACTACTTCCCGCTTGTGCCCGTGTGATCCACTCTTGTGACTCGAACGAAATGTCAAAGTTCAACTTAACCAGACCTCGACCTCTTGAATGGCATGAGATTATGAGGGATCAAGTGAATGTCACCTCTCTATGGAAGGATCTGTACGATAATGAGCTCAAGAACAAATCTCTGACATTCATCGGAGATTCGTTGATGATGGAAGTGTATGCGGCGATGATGTTGACCTTGGTGAGAGGAGGGGCCAATTGTCATGGCAAGCGATGTGAGAATGGATTCACATCGTACAGACCTTATAAGAGCCATATTTCGGAGGACTATGAGAAGGTTTTAGTCGAAAGTGACATAGTGGTGATCAACTTCGGTTTGCACTATAACGATCCAAGGTTATATGACAAAGAGATGAAAGAAGGTATTCCTCATTTAGTCGATCTGATAGAGCGTCATAATAAGACAGTGTTATGGATCGATTCGTTTATTCCTCATTTCCCAGTACCCGATGGGAGCTACGTAAGGTACAAACAGCTCAATCAAAGTCACGCAATCTGTACTATCAACACAGAGATCAATGACTGGAGGAATGCGATCGCTGATAAGCATATTCAGCCTTTTTCGAATAAGATCAAACGAGTGTTGATTCGAGACATCGCAGCTTCCCGTCATGACACTCATAACGGCATTTTGACTCATTTCAGTGCGAGTAATCTTGACTGTCTTCATCATTGCATGCAGCCTTGTTTTTGGGAAGCGATTTTATTCCGATTGGCAAATGCGTTGAAGAAGGTATTGGGTTAAACTTAGTCCTCTTCAGTCCAATTATTATTTTGCTACTTTGTTGCTTCTTGTTATTTTATTTCTTTTCTTGTTGAGTTTTTGTTGAGTTGTTATTGTTGTTCTTAATCAATCTTTCCCCGCAACTTTAGAATACATTCTTTCGAGGAACGAATCATTCACGCTTACGTGGAAATGATGTTTAGTAACTCTTCCTTTCTTTTTACTTTATTCTTTTTTTGAAGAATCGTCCTTAGTCTTAGGAACTCTAGTTTGAAATATATATAAGAAAACAACAAAAATAACAATACAACTTGACTATTTTACTTTTCGACGATTCATTCATTCATTATCACTTTTCGAGTAGAAATGGAGTTAAACGAAGGATAGAAAAACAAAAAAAGAAATTATAAGAATGAAAGAGTCTAGAACCATATAAATATACTGTATATTGAAAGAGAACGGACTAAATCAAGGCCTTCTTTAACGCATTTGCCAATCGGAATAAAATCGCTTCCCAAAAGCAAGGTTGCATGCAGTGATGAAGACAGTCTAGATTACTCGCACTAAAGTGAGTCAAGATTCCGTTATGAGTGTCATGACGGGAAGCTGCGATGTCTCGAATCAACACTCGTTTGATCTTATTCGAAAAAGGCTGAATATGCTTATCAGCGATCGCATTCCTCCAGTCATTGATCTCTGTGTTGATAGTACAGATTGCGTGACTTTGATTGAGCTGTTTGTACCTTACGTAGCTCCCATCGGGTACTGGGAAATGAGGAATAAACGAATCGATCCATAACACTGTCTTATTATGACGCTCTATCAGATCGACTAAATGAGGAATGCCTTCTTTCATCTCTTTGTCATATAAGCGAGGATCGTTGTAATGCAAACCGAAGTTGATCACCACTATGTCGCTTTCGACTAAAACCTTCTCATAGTCCTCCGATATTTGACTCTTATAAGGTCTATACGACGTGAATCCATTCTCACATCGCTTGCCATGACAATTGGCCCCTCCTCTCACCAACGTCAACATCATCGCCGCATACACTTCCATCATCAACGAATCTCCGATGAATGTCAGAGACTTGTTCTTGAGCTCATTATCATACAGATCCTTCCACACTGCTGTGACATTCACTTGATCCCTCATGATCTCATGCCATTCAAGAGGTCGAGGTCTGGTTAAGTTAAACTTTGCCATTTCATTCGAGTCACAAGAGTGGATGACACGGGCACAAGTGGGAACTTGGGAAGCATAAGATGCATTGTGGCATCGAATCGGATGATTGCCAGAATACCTTAAAAAGTTTTCTTGTGCTCTATCTAGCTCTTCTTCAGAATAAAGATTATTCAAACATCGAGAACTAGGTATCCATTGCTTAATTGTCTTAGTCTTTCCGTGAATAATCAGACTGAAGAAGAGAGCGGCAGTGAAGAAGAGCATTGATAGCGAAATTGTTTGGTGTTGATTTGTGCACCGTGCTTCGTGCACTTTCCTCACTTCTTTTCATCAGAATATTTCAACACTATTTCGATAAATTAAATATAATTCATTGTAATATTAAGACTACAAATAAAAATTTACATCTACATTCAACGTGATGAGTAATCGAGAAAGGAATCTATTTCAAGTTTCAAAGAAAGGAAGTAATTGATATAGTAATAAATCGTCAGTAATGCATATATCTCTCGTGTATCTCTCATCTATCTCTCGTGAAATAATGCTTATTATTTTGAATATTTGGAGAGTTTTGCATCAACATCTTTTGAATGCATGACAAATGAGGTGATAAAGGTTAGTTTATTTATGTTGAATATCTTTTCTGATTCTTCAGTCTAAAATTTCTCTCTCGATTAGTTGTGAGTCTTATTGTTTCAAGTCAAAGGTAAATGATCATTCCTGATTTTCGCTTTGATTTCGCGGGCATGTTTCTGGTATTTTGTTTGTATTTTCCTTCCTTTCAATGCGACAAAACCTCTTGATGTGTTATTTTTTAAATTGTTCTTTCCTTGATTTCTGCTATTCCTTCTCTTCCCGAATCCCTATTCATTTCCTTTTGATCAAGTTTCAGAAAGGATGAGAGAGTTTGCGGAATAAGTTGTTTTCGTATCATTGTATTACATGTCGCATTTCGTTCGTAGTATTAAAGATCATTCAAAAGAGTAACTTTTAAAAGAATTCTGTAAATTGCGATTGGAAGTTACTTATATAACTAATCGCTCTGTATTGTATGACACAGAGAGTGCGCAGTTTTGGGTATTTCGTGCGCCTAGGGTTCGCACAAGTGCATACCCCAATAACAAGGTGAGATCTAAAAACTTCTTCACAAGTAACATATTATTAAGAGGATAAGAATTGCAAAGCAATACGACGAAAGAATGAGTTCAAATTCAGAAAATATTGATTCTAAGAAAGAGGAACATGAGATCATAATGGTGGAATCCAGATTAGAAAGTACTCCTACGAAAAATTCAAAGACTGAAGAAGATCAAAGTAAATCGATGACAACACCACCACCACCTTCTGCACCTTCTGCACCACCAACCTCAGAGAAAAAGATTTCAATCCAAGAAAAATTTGCTGCATTACGTAAACAACATTTAGCATTAGAAGAAGAAAAATTAGCAAAAGTGAAAAATGATCCATCAAGAAAATTAATTTCACCACAGTCAAAGATTGATTGGGCAGATGTTGCTGCAGTAAAATCACCATCACAATCTTCAACAACAACTCCAACAAATTCAAAATCTTTTACAGGTTCTACTACACCACAAGGTTCAAAAGTTAGTTCATTACAAAATAAATGGAAAGAAGTTTTGTCAGAATCGAAAAATAATGAAAAAAATCGTTTTGATCAAAGAAAACAACAAACCATCTCACAATTTCGTATTGCACAAGATGGTATTGTGAAACAAAGAATTGGAGAATGGGAAAAATTATTTCTTCAAGCTGCTGCAAGTGTTGAACAGATGGAATTCTTTTATCGGAAAGCACAACAAGCAATGTTAGCAAAGGCGAAAGATACCACATCAACATCCTCTGCCATTATCGGAAGTCAATCAATCGATCAAGCAGACCCTAACTTGAACTCGATCTCAGTTCCATCGCAAGATAGCTTACAAAACGTTCAATTTCCAACAGTTAGCCAAAGCTTCGATGAAGGTGATAAAGTTGATGCGAAAGATATTAATACCACAGATCCACTCAAGGGATTAGATGATACCAAACCTGAGCCATCTAACGTTGAAGATTTTGTGATTAATGATACAAAGATTTATTCTGTGAAAGAATTCCCTATTAATGTATCAAATTATATTACAAAATGTTTTAAAATGAATAAATCAATGAATCGTATACCATTAGTATGTGGTGTCTTTGGTAATGAGAAATTATCGAAACCACCAATCGATATCTTTGCCGCGGCGATTAAAACATCGGATGATAGTGTCTTTATTGCATTGACGGTCATCGTCCAGTCAGAGAATGAGTTAAACCCTGCTGTCTATGGAGTGAAGAAGATTGTTATTGTAGAAGGAAGTCAAGGGGGTGCACCGCCCACAACCGCGAACAGTGATCAACCATCGTATTTAATTGAAAAACTGTTAAATATTGTTCCGATGGAGGGAATGGTTTTACCTTTTGAGATCGAGAAGCCTACTAGTGTGACATCAGCACCGCTTACTCCAATGAACCAATCTGTCTCACAAGACAAAACTGATCAAAACGAGTCTCAAACACTTCCACAACCACCATCCAAGTCGCTTGAAGCCGATTTTGCAGAGAAAGTAGAGGTCAAAGAAGAGAAGCATGTGGAGAAAGAACCTGAGATCCCTCCACCTGATAACACAGTAGTGCCTCTCGATACTCCATTCAAGGGATATCTTGATAAACTATTTGCTTCCACAGAGAATGAAGATCTTCTTGAAGATGAGAAAACTAAGGAAGGAGGAGAAGAAGAGATCAATCCAGTGAAAATTGAAGAGAAAATTATGACAAATTTAGGATTTATTGAAAGAAGTTCCAATCAAGCGTTACCGGATAGTATTGAACTATTAGATGATGTTCGACAAGCATTACGTAACGAAAATATGACGGTTGAGAGTATTCCGGATGTCACTGAAGACATTAACTTTGTGACTCCTTCTACTGTCTTCAATCAAGAGAATAATAAGAAAGATGCAGAGAAAGCTCCTGAAAATGATAAAGCCCCAATCCTTCCTATTGTTGATACAGTATTAACGAAACTGCAACAATGTTCCAAATGGAAGAATGAAGTCAATAAAGAGACACGAGAACAATTAGAATTAAAACTTCTTGTTACTTTACGTGAAATTCTTGAAACGAATGACATCAGTTCAAAACCAGTCCTGAATACAAGCCCTGTACTAGAGGAAGATTCAGTTACTTCCGCCACTTCTTCTTCAAACACATCTATGGCTGCGACTGCCTCGAAATCTTTACAAACGATGTTTACCAAGATCGCGTCAGTTGGTAAGCAATCAACAGCAGCAGCAAACACTGCTAACAGCTCCGTCAAGGAATTAGAGGCAGTCAAAGAGACCAATGAATTATCAACACGTGTTAGTGACATTATTGATCGTTTAAAAATCTCATTAAAACATTCTAATTATCAAATCGTCAAAGCTTCCTTACAAACCATTGAATATTTAAATAATTATCATCTATTACCATCTATTGAGAAGATGAAAGAACTGTTATTAACATTAACATCCTTACAGACTGATCCTTCCATAACGAACATACAAAGGTATCTATCAAAGGATATTATCCATTGTATTGAACATTTAAATAATACGATTAATACATTATATAACTTACAAAAGACTGATGAAGAGATACGTGATGATATTATTGATTCTATTATAGTTCAATTGAAAATGAATCATAATTATGAATTTCGTTCAAATCGTTTAACAACATCCTTTGATTTAAAGAAATTACATACGAAACCTGCTGATCGGATCAGGAAAGGATATGAACAAGTGAAAGGTGAAGGAATGAGAAATAAAGTAAAATATTGGTTATTAGATTCCTATACCAGTAATACTGTGACGACCTCGACCTCTGAAAGTAACGTTCAACCAGTTGGGATGGTTCCAAATGCCTTTGATTTCTTAATCACGGAGAAAGAACATTTCTTAAAGACAATCATCTATCAATGGTTGTTAAAAGAGTGTTCCTCATGGAAGGATACAGCGAAGTCTATCTCTATATCTGAAAGAGAGTTAAAAGATTATTCCACTGATCTAAGATCATATGCTACATTACATCAATACTCGGTATCAGGTGGGTTTTATCATCATTTAATTAATATAAGAGAGAAATATCATTGGGATAGTGTCTATATTGACAAATTAATATCATCAATCTTTGATGATGTGATTCATATTATGAAAAAAGAATATCTTGATTTATATTATTATAAGATAGTAACAGAATTAATGAATTTAGATATTTATCAATTACATCATCCAAATACAATTATTGTATTAAAACATTCATTGTTAAATCATTATGATAATTTATCCTTTGATGATGTATTATTAATGATACCATTAGAATGTTTCCAACAAAGATCCTATTATAATCATATTTATAATCATTTATTATTACAGTATTATGAATTTATATCCCTACATAGTCATTATCTATTATATAAATACAAACAATTCCAGAAATTAGATTCCAAACATTATTCATTACATACTACGTCAGCGACAAGAGCTGGAAGAGGTAGAAAGAATGAGGAGATTGGAGAAGACGGTGAATTAGAAGAGAATGAAGACGATGGTAATGATGAAGAGGATGAGGAAGAGGGAAGATTAGAGTCTTTAGAGCGGTTGATCTATCATGATTTTATTAATATATTATTATGTAAATTCTTTTTATTTCGTTACAATATATTAAATGAATTTCAATATTTATTATTAGATAAATATCCTATTAATACACCTGCACATAGTTCTACAACTATTGGAGAGGAAGGAGAAGAAGGCGAAGAAAATGTAGAGGAAGAGGAATTAATTAATTTAGAAGGAGAAGAAGTCGAGGAAGGAGAAGTAGAAGGTATGAATCATCGTTCATTAAATTATAATCGTCAAAATATTCAACAAATTAAGAATTATTTAAATATTGTTATCGGATTTGGTTTATTAAGATATGAGAATAATTATTTCTCTCATACTTATAGTGAAGAACAATATCGAGAGTTAGTCATTTCATTAATCACTCGAATTAATGAAATCCTTTATACTGCTGAACAAGTCAGTCGTATGACGTCAAATAATAATAATACTCCAATCTCCTCCTCTGAATGTTTGTTGCAGTTTAATCTCGTCAAGCAGTTAATCCATGAACAATATATTAATTATTATATTGATAATTATTATATGACAACAGAATCTTATGCACAAAGTATTAATTCAAATTATATTATTGAAAGCTTTTTCCATTTAATGAAAACAAATCATCTTCAAATCCAATCGAAGGTGGTTGATCATTGGATGATTGGACCACGTTTCCATCCGAACCAAGTATCATCACAACAGAAGAAACCATCTGTTGGTCGTAGGAGTGTTGTTGGCGGAGGTGCTGGAGGAGGGAAGAAATTTATCCCTAAAGCAGAGTTCCCTATGTTATTCTTTAATTATGCACCACTGTATGAGAACCCGAATCAATATTTACAACAATTATTATATGAATATTTAAAATTAATTAAAACATTTCAAGTGTTAACAGATTCTTTACAACCATTACAAGAGAAATATAAACAGAAGGAAGAAGAAGGTAGTAATAATAAGGAAAATGATGATAAGATCGAAGAAGAATTAAAAGAAAAAGTTGAACAATATAATATATTACAAAAGAAAATTATTACAAAGAAAATTATCTTAACAAAAAATATATTAAAATTTATTGAATTAATTCAAACAATACAATATTTAAATAATAACACGACACCTAGTTCTGTGACTATTGGTGGTGTTAATTCTTCGTTATTACCTTTTAATACTTCGAGCACTGCTTCGGGGAGTGCGAGTAACACTACAACAGCACCTCCTTTGATTGATGTAGATGCTCTTTACATCTTTGAATCCGTTGAAGATGAGGAAGATCAAGACATTACTACCACTGCTAATAATAATGGTTCTAGAAGACAAAGTGAAGAATCAGGAGAGTTTAGACGATCCTCTACAGCTAGTGGTATGATGTCATTAACAACGAATCAAAGACAAGCTATCCAACAATTAAAACAATCTTGTTCATTATTCTTATTTAATAATTATCATCAAGAATTCCTCTTAATCACAACAGAATATGTGAAAACATCTTATAATATGATCATACATCATCCGATTTATCAATATTATTATAAAATCTTTTATTTTGAATTATTAGATTATATTAACTTTATTCATTATTATTTCCCTTCATCTGCTAATAACACCTCTACCGCTTCTTCTTCATTGTTATTGATGAAACAACATCATCAACCTGTAACTTTATTAATGAAACATTGTTTATTACAAAAGATTAATGAAGAATATAATCAACATGGTCATGATAATATTAAAATTGCTTTCCCAATTAGAACAACCTCATCTACTCCTTCTCCTGGTACTAATACTACTAACACACCACAGAAGGGTTTGTTTAGAACTCAATCATCAAAGAATGTCGAAGAACAACAAAGCAGTGGTGTGAATACAGTGGTTATTCCATGGATTCCTCATTATTTAGAATATTTCTTACAGATATTGACCATTGAATTAGTCTTCTCTCAGAAACAGATCTTAGACAATCTGATGGATGTTTCTACTCTTCCTACTTCTTCGTCACGTCCTTTAAGTATGGCGATGAGTAGTGGTGGTACGACAGATCGTGGGAGTATGTTTAGCGGAGGGAATGCTAGTATTAGCGGTGCAGCAGGGAACGATAATAGCAATGGAGCGAATAATGTGAATCAAGGATTAAATACAGTAGAACTTTTTGCACGTGAACAAGTACAACGATTATTGTCAAAGGTTAAAAATGAATTATGGATTGAAGAAAGTATGTTAAGAACTTGTTATTTACCTCAGTTAGTTGAATGGACTGCTGGTTCGATTGCAAGAGATAAAGTGATTGTTGGTCAATATCGATTAAATAAATAATTTAATCAAACCAATCTCCTCCGCTTCTTTGTCCCCATGACAAGCATCTTTTCTTTGTTTTGAGCTTTTTCCTCAATCATTTAGTTTAGAACAGTCACAAGATGCATTAATCTTTTTTGTGTTTCATTGTCTTACTTAGCCCCTCTTTTTTGTTTTTGCTTTTGCCTTTGCCTTTTTAGAAGGAAAAACCTTTGATTTCCCAAACCCACCCCACCCTACTTAGTTCTCGTAGTTGTCGTAATTCTCGTAGTTATAAATTCTTAAATCACCACAACGAATCTCTTGTATATGACGTAAAATAGAGAAATCGGAACAATCTCTTGTCCGTTAGGTTCTCAACGGATAGAGAATGTTGCAGGAATGTGCATAATTTATTCACAATATAGGCAACAATAATGAGAAACTTCTGTTTAACGTTGATAGTCTTGCAAAATATTCTTACTCTTGCTCTTGCTGCAAGCTTGACGAGTTACAAGAAAGCTCCGACTGGTAATTTGAGATCATCTAATGTGAAAACAGCTTCTGCAGATTGTCAAAAATCTTGTTATCGTTATCCTGAAGGAAGTACCATTGCTCAACCTCCTTATTTCCGAAGCTCTTATCAATATCTGGATGTTCAAGTAACATACAAGAATGGTACCGATGACGCAGGGAATGACCTGTTTTGCTACATGACGGATAGTGGTGACCAATCTCCAACGTTACGTGTTTATCCTGGGGATCACCTCGTCTTCACCCTACGAAATGATTATATTGGAAAAGGTGCATCAGTACCAGCAAGTATGAATATGACCATGAACTCTACCATGATGTGTGGAGCGAAGAAAGTGACCTCATCTTCAACGAATATTCACTTCCATGGAAGTCACACTTCTCCAACCTGCCATGAAGATGAAGTCATTGAGACAATCGTAAACTATGGAGAAACTTTCACGTATGACGTTTCTTTTCCTAAGACTCAACCTCCTGGAATCTATTGGTATCATCCTCACCTCCATGGTTATACCGAAGCGGCAGTGCAAGGTGGTGCAACTGGTGCGGTAATCGTTGAGGGAATTGAGAATGTCGTCCCAGCTGTTGCAGGATTACCAGAGCAAATCTTTGTTCTTCGTGATGTTTTAATTAAGAATGGTTCAGCTGATGGCCCTGCTTGGGATGTCAGTGTAAACCAAGTTCTGGTCAAGTATCCCGAATATATCCCAGCTGTCTTAGATATTAAGCCAAATCAGAGACAGTTTTGGCGTATTCTAAACGCTGGTGCTGATATTATGCTAAATTTACAACTTCAATACGACGGTGTTATCCAACCGCTTGAAGTGGTTTCCCTTGACGGAGTTCCTCTAAATTCGAAAGAAGGAACACAATTAGGCACTCCACAAACAATGACAAATATTGTAATTCCTCCAGCTGGTCGAGCGGAGTTCATTATAACTGGGCCTTCTTGCTCTGTTAAAAGTGCTCAATTAATGACTCTGTTTTTCGATACCGGACCTGATGGTGATAAGGATCCAACTCGTCCTTTAATCAGTTTAAAAGCAGATAAAAATGCAGCAGATCCTGAGATTACTATCCCAGCGACATCAGTGAAGGTTGCAACTCAAAGTTCTAACGATCTTTTCAAAGTGACACCATCAACAACACGTTTACTCTACTTCTCTGAAGAACCAGTCAACCCAAATGATCCTAATAGTGATACAAAATTCTTTGTTACAAAACAAGGTGATACACCTGCTGTATTCTCAATGAATTCTAAAGCCGCAATTACAACAACACAAGGTGAAGTAGAAGATTGGATTATTGAAAATCGTTCAGGAGAAGTCCATGAATTTCATATTCATCAATTACATTTTTTAATTATTGAAAGAAATGGTACAATCGTCCCAGAATCTCAAAGACAATTTTTAGATACCGTTAATGTCCCTTATTGGACTGGTAGTGGACCTTATCCAAGTGTTAAATTTCGTATTGACTTCTCTAAAGTTCTCCCAGGATCTTTTGTTTATCATTGCCATATTCTTGAACATGAAGATAAAGGTATGATGCAAATTATCAAAGTTCTTCCTGCTGCTTCCTCCAGTCAAGGTGGAGGATCTTCCTCAGGCTCTTCATCTGGATCTTCTTCAGGCTCCTTATCGAATGGCAGTATCCTAGGCTTTAGACTCACTGGAAGCGCAATCGGGGATCTTGCGATTATTATTGGTGCAAGTCTCTTATTACTTACTGGGATAGGTTGTGCAGTACATCTCTGGAAGCCATTAAAAATGAAAAAACAACAGAAAGTATCAAATGCACCTGCTCTTGAGAGTATTAGTATGGATAATCTATTAAATTTCTCTGTTGAAATGAATGAAGATAAAAATCCTCCAAAAAGTATTCGTATTAACTTACAAGAATTAGAAATGTATTCATCTACTTCACATTGTGCTCGTGCTGTTCCTTACGTTTGACCTTCGAGATATTGATTACAAGTTATCAAGTCTCCAGTTCATGAGCTTTTTCTTTCTCTCTATATTTTATTTATTTGAGTATAATGACCCAGTAGTCAGACCTTTGACAGCGACCTGAACATTTTGTTTTCCTTCTTACAGTATTTTTTAATTCCGGCCTTTGTTTTCTTTTGTTTTCTTTGTGTGTGTGTTTTAGCTTTTGTGGCTTTGTTCATTAGGTACCATATTAAATTTTAATAACCTTTCGCAAAAAAGAAATTCCGTTCTTTCAATTTGATCAAGAAGCAACAAGTATGAGTGATGAACAATCCGACACCCCTTTGTGACTTCTGCTCAATGATAGGGGACTCAAAAAGCAACGCCTCCTTGGTTTATTCCTTTCTCCGAAACATTTCCATAAAGGGAAGAGAATATTCTCACAATTCTGAGAATGTTATTTAGGAATTAAACTCCTTTTTAAGATTTCACTCCTTTTACCTATTCAGGCGCACCGAAGATAAATGAAAGGAAAAAATTTCGAATTTCTTGGTTGATATACATTTCTTATATTGAATTATCAAGGAACAAGTAGAATTTCGCACTTTCGCCAAACTTTCCAAGTAAAGTTTGCCTAATGTATGCATATTTATGTTTATTTCACAATAGATTTTACTCTCCAATCATCACACCTTTATTAAATTATTAGTCTTAAGTATGTAAACATGAGGCCTGCTAAGACTCCATTACCGAGAGTTGACGGACTCTTGATATAAAAGTCCTTCCTATTTCCTTCATCTATATGTATATAGTATAAATCTGCTATTATTAGAAGATTAGAGGGATGAGTTCAGTAAATTTTGAAGATGTTTATGATAAATGTGGATTATGTGGTAAATTACAAAATGCTGTCTCTAATTTAAATGAAAAACCATTCTTAATTAATACAGTACCTACTTGTGGTCATAAATTTTGTGAACCATGTATTCAACGAGAATTAAATCGTAAAAGATCATTTTTATGTTCTATCTGTAATACAGCTGTTACAAAGGATAAACTATCCAGCAAGACCTTTGAAGAGATTGAAGTAGAGAAAGATGTAGCGATGAGAAGAAAGATTAAAACATTGTTTAACAAGACAGAAGATGACTTTACTACCCTCGAAGAATATGAGAACTATCAAGAAAAGATTGAAGATATTATCTATAATTTAGTTCATGAAATAAATGTAACAGAAACGAAAGAAATGATTGATTCCTATGAGAAGGAGAATAAAGAAGCAGCAGCTAAGAAACAATTAAAAATATTATCAAAATTAAGAGAAGAAGAACAAAAATTAAAAGATGAAGATTTAGCAAAAGCTATTCGAAATGATGAATATTTGGTAAATAATTATTCTTATCATCATTTACCCCCATTATAACCGCTCTCTCTTTTTGTCTCTCCCTTGGATGTATTATTATTTATTATAGAATCAGATTAAGAAAGAAATGGTTGAAAAGAAAGAAAAACAACAAAGAAGAAATAATGCTTTATTAGGAGTAAGTCTTTCAGATCGTTAGAGTAGTCTTTAACGTTTGTTTCTTGTAGGATGCAGACGCAGAGGGAATGATGACATCATCTGCTCAATCTTCTCTCACCATGAATGGAACAGCAGTCAACCAAGCACAAGCACTAGAACTAATGAATCCTGTGAAACTATTCCTCAATCAACGGCCAGATCCGAAGGTTCTCGTGGCATCAGAGGAGAGCAAGACATCAAGGAAGAGGAAAGAAGGAGGAGGTAATGCTGAGTTAAGACTAATGCATGCAGCGGGAGGTTATGATCATAGTCAATATGATAAAAGAAATTGGATTGAAATTTATTCACAATTTCAACATAAAGATTAATAAAGAAAATATAATTGATTTATATGTTACATGAAGTAATACAATGTTCAGAAGACTCATTAAGAACAAAGAAAAGAAAAAGAAAAGAATCAAAGAAAGAATGAAAGAAACAAGACCTACTACTGTTTCCTATATATGTACAATAATCATAAATAATAATATCATCATCACATCACCTTAACAAAAATCGTTGAACCAAAAACATCAGAAGGAAAATACTTCTTCAATCCATCAAGTATATAGACACGAACCTAACCACTAAACCTATTATAATATATTAATTAATACTAACCCTATTCTTATATTATATGATCTCTTTAAAACTTAGTTTCCTTTCAACATATTCTTTCGTTACATCATAAATGGGAAGAATCGTAGCAGAGACAGGACCAGCACGAATCAGCGTATAACTTAAACCTCGAAAGAACCCTCGAATACCTTGTGATTTATAGGTCTTTACAATACAATCCCATGAATTGCGATATTGCTTCTTCGCTATATCTAATTGCACTTTCGATTTAATGACATCAAGTGGATAAACTGCTAACCAACTAAATATCCCAGCAGAGACAGCAGAGATCAACCTTGTGGTATGATCAACATAACTAGTATCCGTCACTGCACGACCAGGTATATGTTCATAATGATTATAACGAAATTTAACGACCTGTAATTTAGTAAATTCATAGATCCACATATAGATGCCACGTCCAGGTGAGTCAGTGAAGAAAGAACTCCAATAACCACGATAAAAGCTTCTAACTCCATGTAAGCGATAAACATCTTTAATACAGGACCATAAACCAGCTTCTGATGCGACTTGCATCCTTATTTTCACTATATTCATTGGATTTGTGATGATTGACATCATTGCACCGGTAGAGAACCCTGCAAAGAAGATTGTACTAAGATTCATTTGTGATGGTCGGAGATAATCATCTTGAGGTGAATTAGTAATATTATCTGATAATCTTTGAATATTTCGTTTAAAATATTCATAAGTTGAAAAATTTAATGCTTGTAATGTTCCAACAGTTAGTAGAGGTGGTATTATTCCACGGTAAAGTTGTCGGACGACATACATGTCGACTTTCTCATAGGCTAACGCTTGTCCAACCTGTAAACGAACTTTCAGTGAGTCAAATGGATGTCCGACAATAACACCACTTGCTCCTGCAACACTCCCAGCAACGAAAGAGGCTACATGGGTTGGATTAATTGTGAATAATAAAAGTTCACTGGAATAAACTTCAGTCATTCTCTCTTGACACTGCTAACACGCAAACAACTTAAAGAGAATATGAAACTAGAGTACGTTAAGTCTTATCCTATCGCATAACAATCTTAAAGTTGTCGATGTTTGAGTAGATTCAGGACAGTGAATGTCTTGATTAAGATTGATGATAAACAAATGCAGATGTGCTAAATTCGAAGATTCGGATTTTCGTCATTTTGTGCGCCAAAAAAATTGCATTATGTGATTTGGGGAAATCGTGCAGTTTATTGAACAGCTGTTTGCTTGTTTGATTGTTTGTTTGTTCCATTTTGTTTTGATATTATTTTGCTTGGGAATTGCTTTCATATAGAGTTGAAAGATGTTTATTCAATCTATTTTATTTGTATTTCAGTATTTTCTGTATTTTTATCCGATTTTATGTCGACCAGATGATGAAATTCCTTCACATTATAAGTCGAAAGAATTGTTTTACATCTATGACAGCGAAGAATGGGCTAAACTTGCGATAGCTTCCATCTATAAACGTGACCCAAATGAAAGACTTGACAACCAATATAATCATGGAGCTGGTCCTATGGTTGATGCTAGTGCAGGTGCTTATCACACTGATCAATACCAATTATTTTCAATGATCTATTATCGTGCATTAACTGATCCACGTCGAACTTTAGACCCATCCAAGGCTACCTCCTTCTTTATACCATATGACTTTGCTTTAGATTCGGCGTATTATAAAAATTGTGCAAGATCTCATGGTGTTTGCTACGAATTCCGTAAATGTCCATTAGCACCACAAGTTGAAAAACTCTTACAAAAGTCACCTTACTACCAAAAGAATCACGGTAAAGATCATGTATTAATTGTTGGTATGAATTATGCAATGGATCATTACATATTAAAGCCTAAATGTAAATCTTTAATAGCTGGAACGTGTTCTAACTGTACCAAATTTGCTATTGACGATTACTCTTATATGTACTCTGGGGATGTCGGGATTAAAGCACGTGGTAATTACTGGCATGCTATACCATTTCCATCCGATTTTCATTGGACATCTGATGTTCTAAAGCCATTCCCATGGGAAGAAACGAATCGTCCTATATTAGCATCTTATACCGGTTCAGAGAAGAGTTTCTACGGTCCATCACGACGTTTACGTAGTTCTCTCGCCCATTATTGTTCTTTACATTCTGATGTCTGTATGCATCGCAGTTATGGTTTAAACGGTACAAGATATTCCTTTAAAGTCGACGGACATAACCCCTTAAGCATCTCTAAACACTCTGTCTTTTGTTTCCAACCAACAGGTGACCTGATGACTCGTAAAGGATTATTTGATTCAATATTACAAGGATGTATACCAGTTGTCTTCGATCCTTTAACAGCAAAGGTCATGTATACCTGGCATTGGGAAGAATCCTTCTGGAAGGATATATTAATTGAATTAGACTTCCATCCTGTCTCCCATCGTTATTTAGATCCTATTATCGCATTACAAAATTTATACAATAATAATCGAACATTTATTGAAGAAAAGCAAAGGAAAATACGATCAAAGGTATTTGAATTACAGTATAGTTTACATGGATTAATATCGAAGTATCAATATACTTCATTATTAAAATATATTAATATTACGAATAATCTGTCTTATAATAAAGATGATAAACTAACTGGTGAAGATTCAATTTATTTGATTAGAAATCAATCATCTTCGACTTCTTCCTTATCCAATGGGAATGATAGTGGATCGTTGGGGGTTGTTTTGAAGCAGGAGAAGGATGTTGAAATTATCTCCTATGAGAGGAATACGACGTGGCCTAAGGATGAATCGGGGAATTATCTTCGCGATGCTTATGAAATTACGATGGATTACATCCTAGCATGGCACAGTGGTCGAGAAAAAGATATTCGCAATGCGACTGTACCAGAGTGTTGGGATGGATGGTTAGACACAGTGATGAATAGATGTAGACCAGGGAAGGGTCCTGAAAGTACTTCCTAGTAAGCATGTTATGCTGCAGTAATCATAGAATAAATAAAAACATTTACATATTTTATAACAAAAGTTTTTTCTATTGATGATTAAGGATGATAAAGGATGATGAAAATACAAATACTAAAGTGAATAATCATAAAGGAGTAACGGGATAGTTTGTCTCTAGGAGTTCTTCTTTTGATTTCTTCTTCTGTTAATATCTAATCTTAAATTAAAATGTGATCGAGGACAGAATGTGTGATACCCCTAGCTCACATTCTATCGGGTAACACATATTGTTCGAGATCCGTTACATTCCTTTTTGAATTATTAAGGATTTCCTTAATTACCCCGTCTTTGTTTCTCTGCTGACTCATTGAACTCATAATCAGAAGAGCCTGTGTGTAGATCTTCTAATTTCTCAACCACAAATGATTGTCGGATCGAATAGTATTGCTGACCACTCTGAGAGTGGATCTTCCTCTACTCCTTCTCTCTGGATGGACCTTCTCAAGCAGATCTCTGTCTCAAGATTGGACGTCTTCTTGCTTGGTGTTTGTGGTGTTCTTAGTGGTCAAGTAGCAGCTTGGGGTGATGCCACGCAGTCTGGATATTTGGTTCTTTTGGTCTCTACGATTTTCCCTTCTCTCGGTTATGTGATTTTGACCTTTTGTGTGGCAGAAATGACAAGTGCCTTGCCCTTTTCTGGAGGTATTTATGGCATAGTTCGAGCCTTCACGACTCCAATGTTGGGGTTTGTAGTGGCAGTGTTCGAGATAATGCTGAATGTGTCATATGTGAGTCCAGTGGTGTACTTGTTAGGGTCTTTACCAGCTAGATATGGTTCGATGTCAGAGGATATGATCTTAGTAAATTGTTTGATAATTTATTTGATCATAGTGGGTGTATTATTAGTGGGAGGAAGAGTGTTTTGGATGACAAACAGGGTTGTAGGTCTATTTGTGTTGGTGTTGTTTGTTATATACATCTTAGGGTCATGTTCTTCTGCTAACTTCTCTCGATGGGGACGGGGAGAACATGACAATAGTTTCGAACTGTCGCAATTTTTAGGACAGATTCCGATATTGTCAACAGGCTATTTAGGAATGCAGCTGACTCCTCTATCATCACGTCTTGTTGATAAACCGAAAAAGGATGTTCCCATTGTAATGTGTGGTTTGATTGTTGTATGTGTTTGCATGAACTTTGCTTTATTTACTCTTGCTTGTTCCCAGGATCCTGGCATAGATGGGTTGAGTAACGGAGACTTTCCATTAAACTTTGGGTTTGAAAGGATCTTTAATGTCTCCCATGAATCAGCAGCGTGGTTGAATGCACCGTGTCTCTTCGCGACGGCTTTCGGGTTTATCTTCTTCTGTGGTCGACAACTGTCATGCATGGCAGGATCGAAACTATTACCAGAAGTGTTCCAGCATGTGATTCCTTCGTTCGACACGCCTTATGTGTCAATCATTGTGTTTGCATTGATGAGCTTCTTGTTGAACATCATAACCTTCTATTATGAGGATTTAATCAGCTCATTGTACATCATGTCTTCTCTGTCGAGCTTTATCGTGTATATCCTAGCATTGGTGGGATATATTCGATTCCACAAGAGATATTCTTCGTTAGAACGATTCTTCTCAAGTCCTTTAGGAGTATATGGTGCTTATGTAGGTATTGTAATCTTTGTGTTTTGTGCGGTGGGAGGAGCAGCTTTCCAGAAGGATTATTCTGCGATTTTCTTTATTGGAATTATTGCAGTGTTGGCAGTGATTTACTTCATCTTCTTCTCAGGAGAGCATGTTTTCTCTGAAGAGGAAAGAGAAGAGTTATTCAAAGCTTATTTAGTGAATGGTAAGTGTCACTTCTCCTTCTTTTAGTCTTCCATTTTCTTATTTAAATTTTCTTTTTCTTCTCCAAACAGCAAATCTTGCAACCAAGAAAAGAATTCAAAAACGGGGACAAGTGACTCCATTGATGCAAGGATCTCGTTCAAGAGTTTCTGACAACACTCACTCAGCTGCTTTGAGAAGTGGAATTCATTCCATCACCCGCGATCGTGAAGAGAGAAATTCTACAATGGTCGAAAGAGTGGGAGGAGAGGGAAGTCTTGCACTCCATTCAGATGATGTGTTGGAGAGTGGTCCTGATAAGGAGAATCATGTTTCTTCTGCATTTCCTGTCACTTCTTCTTCAAATCCGTCAAGAGGAGAAAGACAGGACAACCCCATTTCATCAGAATTAGGGAAAAGTCTTTCCGAACGAGTGAAGCATTATTTATCATCAAAGATGAATCAGATAGTGCCTGATCCAGTAGTAACATCAGAATTACGAGAGCTTGAGATCTTACAAGCAGGAGGTCAATTCAATGATTCAAAAGTTGACGGTTAGTTTGATTGACTGACACTTTTTCTGTAATAATTATTTTGTTTCTTGTATTATATTCTCTATTGTGTTGTTTGCTCATATTATTTCTCTCTCTCTCTTTCTCTGTGTATTGTATATTCTCCTTCTTCTGTCTGATTTTTTTTTATTCTCAATACTATCATGTTTGCCTATAATTTGCCGCCTACTACTATATCGTACTTCTACTTTCATTACTTGTCTTTGTATTTCATATTCTCATCATTGCTGTGTCCTTTTTGTGTATTGACTTGTTTACCTTTCCTCTATGCTTGGTAGTCTTCTCCCCTTATTATTAGATGATTTTTTTTCTTTGCATTTACTTTCTTTCATCTAGTTGATAGTTTCCTTCGAATCATCGACGAGATGAATGGAGAGTGTGCACTGTGTGTAGATTACCAACCTTACAATATTATTCTTTCATGTCTTTTCTCTGTCCCATGCCTTATATAATGATTGTGTACGCCAATATTGTTTTATTGATTTCATTTGATCATTGCCTCGGCTCCCCTACGAAGAGGTGGAGCTGGTACTGTGTGTTGTCTACAACTGCCATTTTTCATCGTTTGTTCATATTTACTTTCATGACGTTTCCCCTGAATACTTTTCATCATCACGCGCCTTCGTTCTTTTCAGATGAGATGTATTTCTCTTTCATATTATATTCGTTCTATCTTTTGAGTTGTTCAATTTTGATTTTCCTCCTTCTTTGATAATGAGATGATCCTTCCCATGACATAGATAGATGTCATTGAATGGTCAAGAACACAATTCCTTCTGCCTCTCATTTAATTGATAAATTTTGTGTGGAGAAAATGGCATTTGGGTAGTGATGATGAACGTCTATTTAAGTTTTAGGTGTATCTTTTTTTTTCTCATTTCAAACCCTAATTTTCTTTCAAAACTGTTCTTTGATAAGAAATAAACCACTCTCTCCTCACTCCCTTTCGTTCATTCTAAGTTAGTCACTCCTCTCCCTGGGTTGTGTGTTAACTCGATCCCACTGTCTGTCCTCTCAAAATCCTTCGAACTATCCTCAAACTTCTTAGGTAAGAGGCAGATGATCAATCCCCCTATCGCTGTGATCGCTAACAAGATTGCTATCACCACAGGCACTACATGACTATCACCACTATGAGGTGAAGGAGATGTCACACTATCAGTGGAGCTAGAGGACGCACTTGCTATCATCGCTGAATATCCCGCAAAGATCGAACCATTCAAATAAGCTGCAAACAATGACAAAGCTTTCTCTGGTTGATAAGCTGGCACTTCATGTCCTGCAAAGTGCACAGTAGCAAAGGAGAAGTAATTAGTAAACTGTGTCAGATAACCACCTGGTTGATGACCATAGTTGGTATCATTATAATACCATGGTTTATATAAAGAGACAATATCAGCTCCTTTCACATCATAGATCCAATTTTGAGTTCCCACGGTGGCACATACCTAATAATAATATCATAGATAAGGTTACTACTATACTATATACAACTAATAGCATATAGTACAACCACTTACCCCATCAGAATCACCCGAAAATACAAGCATTTTAAAGTCTTTAGGTTTATTCTTATGTTGAACAATCTTTGAATAAAGGATGGTGGTATCAGCAAGGTAATCGTTAAAGGCCCAACCACCATTCACTGAGTCACTGCAAGGAGCCCATGACATTCTTTCAGGTTCGTTACGAGTATTCAGAAAGTATTGTCCTCTGGATGATGATTTACCAACATGCAATGCTTCTTGCACTGCTTCATCATTGAGATATTCTACAGTGAAGATGTCAGAGAAGCGATAACATACTATAAAGGAAGGAGGAAGGTTTACCATACGAGTAGTATTCACTACAAGCATCATATTGCAGTGCTCGGACATCACGGTCAGGTGAGACTAAGCTATCATTGTCACTCTGCTGGAGTGTCGTATGTGGCTTAAGCTTGCTTGGTACAGTTATTCTAGTATGATGGTATTTGTCATGTGTTTCATCTCCTAACAAAGCTTTCATCTCTTCATAATGTGGACGATGTTCTTTTCCTTTGGTTGATAGTTCATTCTTAATTCGTTTCATTGTCTCTAGATGAAACCGTCCTTGAGCACTTAATCTTAAAGGATAAATCAATCACATTACATTGCCTGAACTCTAGTCCTATAGTACTATAGCTTACTTTGGATATTTTGTCCAATGTGTTCGATCATTCCATTTCCCTTCTTTCGCTTGATTTTGCATGTAAAGAACTTGTTTTGCACATACAGGGAACTCTAAAGCATCTATAGGAGCGGAGATAAGGATAATGGTCGGAGTAGAGGGAGAACGGGCGTTACATGGATTAAGACTAACAACATATTCATCTAATGCATCTAAATATTCAAAGCATTGTGGGAGATATAAAGATAAGAAATAAGCATCATGTGAAAGAAGATCACACGTCGATGCGGTAAATAAATCCCTGTTTCCAAACATCAAAAAGGATAGAAACATCAAAAAGGATAGAAACATCAACATCAGCCGAAGGGATAGAAAGATGAGGGAAGGATATATTCACTTACCATGCTGGTTTAGGAATTAACTGCAAGCCCCACATTACATTTGTCATACCGATGGAACCTGATGCAAATGATGTAAAAGGATTGCCAACAAGATATCCTTTAAACGTTTCTCTTAAATCAGAATTTTCATTATTATCGAATAATTGATATGTCCAATGAGGGATATAATGACCACCATACGACTCTGATGCCAGATAGAAAGCATTCTTTCGTAATGATGGAAATTTATCGAAAAAGGAACGAATAATTCGAACATTATCAATGGATGCACGATAATCATTGAAATCTGTTAATATACTATCATCAGTAGAATAGGAGAAGCCTACACCTGCTGGTTGTTCTAAGAACACCATAGATGATAGCTTGGTCCATGTCCAAGGATTTCGAGTGATTTGTCCATCTTCTATTGGTCGAAGTGGTCCCATTTCTATTATAAGAGAGATGAGAGAAGGGATTTACTGCAAGGAAAATATTACCTGTAAACAGACCTAACATCCCTGAACAACCTGGACCACCATTCGTCCAAAAGATTACAGGGTCATTGACTGGATCATTTTCTGATTCAAAGAAGTAATAATGAATAAACTTCGTTGGAGTGATTTGAAGAAAACCACTAAATTGACGAGATGCTAATTCATGAATCTGTCCAGGTAAGGACTTAACCTCATCAACATAAGCATCAGTCGTGTATTGCATGGTCAGAGAGGTTGAATAAGATTGATACTACTTAGAGAATGTTCTTTACACGACTCAAAGACTTGTTTAGAGACCTTTTTCTAAAGAAGACTCCGTTTACAGTCAAGATGATGGCGAAAACTTTGTATTCCGATGGAGTAACATATACTTCTGTGATCTTTGGCAATCGTTCATTCATAACATGTTGAGTGAATAAGAACAAGAAACTACAACCGATTATGATCAATAATTTAATCAAATAATGAAAAAGAAATACCTTGTGGTTGCTGTGGCTGAAAATTAACAAAATGATAATCATTGATGATGTCACTGGAAGCCATCATCATCACAGTAACTGGTGATTATCATTTTGTTAATTTTCAGCCACAGCAACCACAAGGTATTTCCTTTTCATTATTTGATTAAATTATTGATCATCATCGGTTGTCGTTTCTTTTTCTTATCCCTTGTTGATCGCTGTTACACAACACCAGAAAGACCCGATTGAATAATATTCTTCTCGAATACTTTTCTTTGATTGAAATTTGATTCTTCATTATGTCAAAGAGATAGGATTTAATTCTATCATTAAGATGATTGATCTCATTGCTAAGTTTACCGTATTTCGCTCACTGTCCATGAAGATTGAAGGAAAATGAAACTTATAATGGGGGGAAAGAATTGACTTATTCATGACTAATACAACAAAATAATAAACAATTATCAAATTGCAAAATATAAAGCGAATGTATATACAGATAGAAAATCAACAAGACAGGATAGAAATATAACTGAATCATAAAATCGTTTGATTATTTCCGAATAAGTCTACGAAGCGATTGAAGTTCTTCCTCTTGTGCGGAAACTTTGTGTTCAAGTGCTTCTATCCTATTTAGCCCCACTTTCCATTCATCTGTGCTGGGTTTTGATGTCACTGAAGTGACTACTGCATCGGCGGTTGGGAGAGGAGGTTGCGGAGGATTGGCGATCGTTTTCGGTTCATCTTTTCTTATTGGCGAACTTGGAGCAGAAGAGCGACGAAAAAACCGTAAAAGGCCAGCAGGTTTCGCATTCTCCTGGGATTTCATTGGAGTCGGAGCCTCGCTCTTCTTTTTCTTCGGGGTGGAAGGGACAGACGGCGGTTCATAGACTATAGCGCTTGGAGGGATCGGGGTTTCGTTCACCACTATAACAGGAGCGACAGGAATATCGGTAGCTTTTTCATGTTTTTTCTGTTCTCTTTCTACTATAGATCTAAGTGCAGCAGCGGTCTTTGGTGGACCTATTTCATAGATGGATCGTCCGGAAGGAGTTGGTAGATTCACATCAGCTCCATTCTCTATAAGTAAACACATGATATCATCGAAACCTCTTTCAACTGCAATGAGTAGTGCACTGTATCCGTACTTATCACAATGATTGATGAGAGTAAAGTGATGATTCTTCAGAAGGGAATTCACAAGGTCTTTTCTTTTTGCCTCTGTGTAAACCATTAATAAAGACCAACCTGAAGATGGTGAAACCGCGTTCACATTCGCGCCATACTCGACAAGAAGGTTAAAGGCTTCGACATCATAGCATGAGAAGAGTGGAGTTTCGCCATTCCTTTTGCCTAAGTCAGCCTTCGCTCCTGCATTGAGAACCTTCTTCATATATTCAATCTTCTTTTCACCATTAAAATTCATGACCAAAATTAAAGGTGTTGACTCATGAAGTTTGTATGAGTCAAGATCTGCTCCAAGAGACAACAATAAATCAACCATAGGATATCTCTGAAATTGTGCGGCCCAATGTAAGGCACCATATGCGTTTATGTCGACATCAGGATGTGCTTTCACTATAGCGCGGGCTAATTCTTCTCGATTCGCATTGATTGCTTGAAAAAATTCAAGATTAATATTCTCTTCCATTATTATTTATTATACACTTTCTAACACGAGAACGATCGAACACGAGAACGATCGAACACAGTCACAGTGCCGCTGCAAACCTCGTGGACAACATTTATCGAAATTAATATTGCAATGCAATATTGACTAAAGATTTTCGTAACATGGGTGAGACATCACATTCGAGTGATCTTCCGAAAGAACTGTATCTCCGAAGACTGCTGATTCAAGAAATTAGTTTACATTTTGAAAATTTAAATAAATCAAAGAATTACTAACATACTAAAAGAAGCTCCTAAATTTCCCGCATGAATAATTTCATAGATTCGTCAATATATTAGCTCTTGTGAATTGTCAATACATTTTGTCATTTACAGTAGACCATCTATATACTCTAAACTAAACTAAACTATACTATACTCCTCGAGTAACCTGTCACTCTCCTAAAATGAGCCTTCTTTTGAAAAAGGTCTCACTGCTTGAGCGAATGAAGAACATCTAACGACTGGAAGGGTCTTATTGAACATCTCTGACAATGCAATACACGACTGATGCTTCTACTGATGAGGTTAAGTCCTTACCTGGACAGATTCATGAATTAGCATCTCGTCAATTTAGTGGTTTTCTTCAAATCACTCCAACGAAGTTTATTCATTATTACTTCTTTGAATCAGAAAATGATCCAGTCAATGACCCTGTAATCTTTTGGACGAATGGTGGTCCAGGTTGTTCAGGGATGCTAGGTCTGTTTACAGGTAATATTTTCCACGCAGTAAATCCCTTCTCTCATCCGCTCTCTTATAATAGAAATGGGACCACTTCGACCAATAGAAGATGGGCAAGTCACTCGAAATCCTTGGACATGGACCAAGCTATCATCTATGGTGTTCTTAGAACAACCAGCAGGTGTAGGCTTCTCTTATTCTACTGATGATAGTATATTAACAGATTTCAATGATTATCGTGCATCCATTGATAATGTTCGAATTATTCGTTCCTTTTTCGATAAATTTCCATCATTACGAAAGAATGCTTTCTATCTGGCATCAGAGTCGTATGGTGGTCATTATATCCCTCATTGGACATATCAATTATTCGATAATAATGAAAATTCTGATTTAAGAGAAACGTTTAAAGGATATCTTGTTGGCAATCCTTTTACATCATTTGCATCAAGTTCTATCGCTATGGCAAATGTTGTATGGGGATTACAGTTAGTTCCTAAACCAGCATGGTAAGTGAATATATCCTTCCCTCATCTTTCTATCCCTTCGGCTGATGATGTTTGGAAACAGGGATTTATTTACCGCATCGACTTGTGATCTTCTTTCACATGATGCTTATTTCTTATCTTTATATCTCCCTCAATGTTCTGAATATTTAGATGCGTTATTAGAATACGCTGGGAATCTCAATCCATGTTAGCACCTCCACTTATGACTGGTTATCCCTCCATCTTACTTCGATTCTTCTAGATGCTTTAGAATTCCCTGTATGTACAAAACAAGTTCAATCCGTGCAACGCCAAGAAAAAGAGGGAAACTGGAATGATGAAACATATTGGACAAAATATCCCAAGTGAGCAATTATATACGAAAGTCAAAGGAACGGTGTGATTTGATTGATTGTTTCTAAGGTTAAGTGCTCAAGGAAGGTTTCATCTAGAGACTATGAAGAGAATGAAAAATAAACTATCAACCAAAGGAAAAGAAAATCGTCCATATTATGAAGAGATGAAAGCTTTGTTAGGAGATGAAACACATGACAAATACCATCGTACCAAACTAACTGTACCAAAGGAGCAGAGTGATCAAATAAACTCAATCTCCTCTGAACGTGATATTCGTGCATTGCAGTATGATCCTTGTAGTGAATTCTATACACAAGGTAAACCTTCCTCCTTTGTTTGTGTATCTCTCTTATCAATTGGATTCTGCTGACATCTTCACGTAGAATATCTCAATGATGAAGGTGTACAAGAGGCTTTGCATGTTGGAAAATCATCATCCAGAGGAGAGTACCTGATAAATACTCGAGGACAACCTGCACGTATGGGATGGGGAAAATGTAGTCGAAAAGTAAATAGTGGTTGGGCCTTTAACGATCATCTTGCTGATACAACCATCCTTTATTCGAAGATTGTTCAACATAAGAATAAACCTAAAGACTTTAAAATGCTTGTATTCTCAGGTGATTCTGATGGGGTAAGTGGTTGTACTATATACTGTTAGTTGTAGTAACCTTATCTATGATATTATTATTAGGTATGTGCCACCGTGGGAACTCAAAATTGGATCTATGATGTGAAAGGAGCTGATATTGTCTCTTTATATAAACCATGGTATTATAATGATACCAACTATGGTCATCAACCAGGTGGTTATCTGACACAGTTTACTAATTACTTCTCCTTTGCTACTGTGCACTTTGCAGGACATGAAGTGCCAGCTTATCAACCAGAGAAAGCTTTGTCATTGTTTGCAGCTTATTTGAATGGTTCGATCTTTGCGGGATATTCAGCGATGATAGCAAGTGCGTCCTCTAGCTCCACTGATAGTGTGACATCTCCTTCACCTCATAGTGGTGATAGTCATGTAGTGCCTGTGGTGATAGCAATCTTGTTAGCGATCACAGCGATAGGGGGATTGATCATCTGCCTCTTACCTAAGAAGTTTGAGGATAGTTCGAAGGATTTTGAGAGGACAGACAGTGGGATCGAGTTAACACACAACCCAGGGAGAGGAGTGACTAACTTAGAATGAAAGAGTTCGAGAGAATCTCAAAGATGAAAGAAAATTAGGTTTAAAATAGAAAAAGAGGCATTCTTTAGTTTATTGAATGCAGTCTGCATTCTTTCTACTTTCTACTTCATTAGCGCATTAAACACATACCCAACTGACTATAAGAATGAACTTATGCAATGTTCGAACTTTTGCGTCTGCTTTAGTGCCAATCGAATCCAAAGGAATAGGAGAAACACTAATTGTAGAGGATTGTGTGTCATGTAGTGGAGTAACATTTTATCATCATCGTAAGGTATTAAACTTCCGATCCTTCGGAGAAGAGGAAGAGATTTTAGTTACATTAAATAGAAACAACAAACTCACAAACAAATCAAAATATCCATGTAAATCAGTAAATGTTCTTGTCTTTTTCCAATAGACAAGACAAGGGTTTTTTTTGTCATTATTATCTCTATAGTGTTTGCAAAGGAAGAGAAATTCAAATGAGAAATTACAATGCTACTTGGAAGGGAAGAAGGGAAAATGAATGATAAATAGCAATTCAGAGAGAGAGAAAGAGAAAGAGAAAGAAAGAGAGAGAGAGGATTAAAGGAAGTTACTCCAAACAAAATAAAAAACGCATAAGGGAGGATACATTCACGATCATCTTTCCGTTAAATTGTAAAGGCTAGCAATGATCAAACAAAATCAACAAGAGTTGGAATGGAAATTCTACGAGGACAGAATAGATATATTATATGAAAAGTTCAAAAGATCTTGGTTTTGTCTACATACATACAATTAATCGATAAAGAGTGTACAGAAATGTGTGAGAATTTCGAAAGAAGCAAACTATCAACCACAATCGATAGGATGAGAATATTGAGGGGGAAAAAAAGAAAATCATCAAATAGAAGGAAGTATATAGCAAGCCTGGAACATCTTATCATCGAAATAAAGAGAAGAAAATAAATACAATACAATAAAGAGAATAAAGTCATGAAAAGGACACATAAATGACAAGGAAGCAAAGTTCAATCAGTAGTTCCACTTACAGGCGACACTAATGAAATTGGCTCATATTTTCTTTGAATATAATGAGGACCATTTTTCAATACATCATCTAAAGGTGGTATATTATCATTCTCTAATAGTACTACTCCAGTTCTTTTTTCTTCGCGAAAGATAGAATGAATATCACTTTTTGAAGGAGCAGAATGAGTGGTGTCAGAACTTCTTGACTGAAATCTTCGGATAAATGGGGTTACTTGACCTCTCTTTTGTATTCGTTTCTTAATTGCAAGATTAGCTATAAATGAATTAAGAATAAAAACAATAAAAGACTCCAATCATTAAAACAGAGAAAAACTTACCATTTACTAAATAAGCTTTGAATAACTCTTCTCTTTCCTCTTCAGAGAAAACATGCTCTCCCGAGAAGAAAATGAAGTAAATCACTGCCAACACTGCAACTACTCCAATTACGATGATCGGGATGAATGACTCTCGGAAAGCTGCAGCTCCCACCGCACAAAACACAAAGATTACAATACCTACATAAGCACCATATACTCCTAATGGACTTGAGAAGAATCGCTCTAACGAAGAATATCTCTTGTGGAATCGAATATATCCCACCAATGCTAGGATATAGACGATAAAGCTCGACAGAGAGGATATTATGTACAATGTCTCGATGCTATCCTCGTAATAGAAGGTTATGATGTTTAACAAGAAGCTGACACATGCAAATGTGATTATCGACACATAAAGTGTATCGAAGGAAGGAGTTGCATATTGGAACACTTCTGGTAACAGTTTAGATCGTGCCATGCATGCCAGTTGTCGACCACAGAAGAAGATAAACCCGAAAGCCGTCGCGAAGAGACACGGTGCATTCAACCACGCCGCTGATTCGTCGGAAATATCAAATACCTTACTCAACCCAAAGTTTAATGGAAGGTCTCCATCGTTTAACCCATCTATGCCAGGATACTGGGAACAAGCAAGAGTAAACAAAGCAAAGTTCATGCAAACACATACAACAATCAAACCACACATTACAATGGGAACATCCTTCTTCGGTTTATCAACAAGGCGTGAGGAAAGAGGGGTGAGTTGCATGCCTAAATAGCCCGTGGACAATATGGGAATCTGTTCCAAAAACTGTGACGTGTCGAAGGTGTTGTAATGTTCTCCTCGACCCCATCGAGAGAAGTTAGCAGAAGAACAAGACCCTAAGATGTATATCACAAACAACACCAGCACAAATACACCCACTATCTTGTTTGTCATCCAAAACACTCTTCCTCCCACTAATAATACACCCACTATGATCAAATAAATTATCAAACAATTTACTAAGATCATATCCTCTGACATCGGACCATATCTCGCTGGTAAAGACCCTAACAGGTACACCACTGGGCTCACATATGAAACATTCAGCATTATCTCGAACACTGCCACTACAAATCCCAACATTGGAGTCGTGAAGGCTCGAACAAAGCCATAAATACCTCCAGAAAAGGGCAATGCACTCGTCATTTCTGCCACACAAAAGGTCAAAATCACATATCCAATGGAAGGGAAGATCGTAGAGACCAAAAGAACCCAATATCCAGACTCTGTCGAATTTCCCCAGGCAGTTACTTGACCACTCAGTACCCCACAAACACCAAGCAAGAAAATATCGAATCTTGTGACAGAAGCTTGCTTTAGGAACTTTATCCAAGTAGCAGGAGATTCACTTTCTGAACGCTCACTCGGACCATCAGCGGCATCGTTCAATTCTCTCATTGTTATTATTATTGTTATTGTTATTATTATTGTTATTGTTATTATTATTGTTATTGTTATTGTTATTATTATTGTTATTATTATTGTTGCAAACGGACCGAAAATCGGTGAAAATGACGAGGAAAACCCATTTAGGGAAATGCGTAATTCTGCCAACTCACTGGCTGGTCAACTTTTGGTCTGTTTGGAGTATCTGTAGAACCCTCTTGAGCCATCAGGGCTGTAACAAGCCTCTGATGGAGATCGTGGGTGAATATAATCTATCATTTCAGAATAAAATATTCACTTTTTTCTATTCTTAACAGTTGAAGGCGGGTCTGCAGAAAGTTGCGGAAACTACCTTAGTGGGAAGGATCAATTTACCAATGAAAGTATATGAAGCCGTACTGATTTCTAGTTTTTTTTAATCAAAATATCAAAAATTCGCAAAAAGGATTGTAACTCGTCTGTATATTTGAACTACCGCTTATCATTTTTATAAGTAAGAATTTTTATGTCTTTAGCAAACAAAACGAAAGTTTATAAGTTAAAGGAACGCTTTTGCTGCAAGTGCTACTCAGCTTACTTGATGTATTTACATAAATTTAGAGTCTTCATTTTTGTAGAATTAAATTGCTTCTGTTTTACGCTTAATAGAATTCAAGTAATTGAAGAGACAGTGCACTATCATTAAGTTTTCATCCTTTTAACAAAATCTTTTCAGGATAACTATAGTGAGTTAATCGCCAGTGCTGGGGGTGTTAGTGATCACAGTGTTTTGATTCGCGTCTTCTTACAGTATGATTCATTGCTTGGAAAAGTTAAGTTAAGTTTAAACTTGCTTCGTTCTTTAATGAGTTCGAGGAAGACATTCTCAACAAAGAAACTATAACAATGAAACCGTTGAATGGATGGTAAAAGGAATTGTTTTATCGGTCTCAGAACGATTGATCAACTGGATCGAACAAATGTTCATTGTCATATTTTCATGTTGAAAATGTTCTTGGAATGATGCCATCATTTGATTACGATCACCCGAATCACATTGACCAATCGTAGCATGAGGTTTATACTGTGCTCTTGCTAATGGTACCTCAGGTATGGTTTGATGTATTAATTGGAATAATTCTTGGAGTCTTGTATCATCTTGTGGTGCTAAATGGAGAGTAGATTTTCCCTTCTGAGAGAAAAAAGAGATTTTATTTAAATTAATCGAAATATTTCCAAATCCTCTTAATGCTGTTTGTAATCGGTTTGCTATCTCAGGGAATTGTTCAATTGAGACAAAGGGGTAATATAAAGTCATATGTGGCATCCATCGAGGATATGC
Source organism: Poterioochromonas sp. DS (assembly GCA_015145745.1). Lineage (NCBI taxonomy): Eukaryota > Synurophyceae > Ochromonadales > Ochromonadaceae > Poterioochromonas > Poterioochromonas sp. DS. Next base: position 31,620 of record VKHI01000340.1, read on the forward strand.
ATGATCATATTGACTTCGTAATCTATTAATCATATCATGAAACTCTTCAGGAATGATGATGACCAATGCCGTTGTGAAGTGTAACTTTGATGCCATTATTATTGTTTTGCAGGGGTATTAAATAATAAATAAGCAAGATTGCAGTGATATTATTGCAAGAGAAGATGAAGATATGTCATGAGAATCAAAAGAGAGAAAAAGGGGAAAATTTCATACGTAAAATTCCTACTAATTCCATAACATCAAGAGAATCACTCTCTCGAACATTACGTAAACAGGAATTTACGTAATAGGGAGTACACGACACATTTTGATTTACTTATTAATAGAATTTTTATAACCTTTATTTAACCATAGGAGTTTTGGACAAAATATGTTTAGGGAAACAACCCAAACGAAAACATCAGAATGAAAAAGAAAAAAAAGAAAAAAAAGAAAAAAAGAAAATGAAAATCTATAATTGAAGGAAAGAACGATGAATCTGCTTGAATCTATATCATCCTATTTTGAAGGCAAACACACAACGCACAAAAGTTCACTAAAAAAGGGAGAAGGGAACTTTATGATTAAACTGCAATTTAGAGGGAAAGTTTTAAGTATTTGGCACACAAAGGAACTAAAAGAAGAAATATCAAACACACCGCAGCTAATTGCCCCTCTTTATATTCGAAAGGTGACAAGGATCATATGAAATCAATTGAACAATATTAGGAGTATGTACAACTCATTTAGAAAAGACAAAATATGCAAAGTCTAATATGATAAGATATGTAGATATTTGGTAGTCTACACACACTCTCCACCTCTTCAACTGATTCAAATAAAGGAAAAACAAAGAAAATTAATCACCAGAAGAAAACTATGAGAAGATTGGAGGTAAAAGGAAGAATATAAATGAATCACACACAATAAAAGTAGAGTAAGCAGAGAGGTATATGAGAAGGAAGTATATTGAGTATAGAGGACAAACAATGAAATTTTTAGAGAGGAAGGACAAGACAGAAATTCACTGAACAGATCGAATAAGTAAGGAAAAGAAAGTAAATCAAACTAACCGTCAACTTTTGAATCCTTATCTTCACTGAATTGACCTCCTGCTTGTAAGATCTCAAGCTCTCGTAATTCTGATGTTACTACTGGATCAGGTAGAATCTGATTCATCTTTGATGATAAATAATGCTTCACTCGTTCGGAAAGACTTTTCCCTAATTCT